>CM074432.1:43292495-43437495 GCA_037101425.1 Elopichthys bambusa | reverse complement strand
CTAAAGAATCAGCATCAGGCAGGCTGAATAGAGCTTGGATAACCCGCCTCTAATCCAAGGCCTTTTTAACTAATCTGGAAAACAAATACCTCAGTAATGACCCAGTCCTGCACCTGGTAAAACAGTGCGATGGGAGAGACAGCACCTGGAATTTGCCAAATAACCCAAGTAGGGCATTCTTAAAGGTGCAGACACCCTTTTAGTGCACTGCTGAAACAAATCCAAGCTATCAGGTGTCCCAAAAGTGACGAGAATCATAATGCAAGAAGAGGCAGGCTTACTCTTGAGCTTAAAACCCTGTGTCAACAAGTGTAAAACTCACAAACGTTCCAATAACTGGCATGCCAGGGCGCTAAGAGTTACAGGCTAGCAAAGGTTGCACAGAAACACTGAGAGGCTTTAAGGCTGCCAGGCAGAGGAGTCACGGCGAGGCCTGGTGTTTTGTTAAACGTTTAAACCCAAGGAGCGCGATACGATCCTTCTGGATGGCATGGGAGGGCAGACTACGGAGGAAACTTGAGCGAAGAGGGCGACAGCTGTTCAGGGTTCAGGAGTCGGAAAGCAGTAATGGGGAGGAGAAGATGCGATATCCTGGCCCTGAGTATTCAAATAGTTACTGAGGATCTAAAACCAGCGCAAAGGCAAGCAAGCTCACACAAACAAGGGGGATTAAAGGGTGTCCCAGTGAAACCATTCTGTGAAAGTTATTTCTTCATTCTAATTCTTCAGCGGGATATCCTGGATAAATAATTAGAGGCTATCTTTGAAGACCCTACACTGCATCTCCATTCACTCTCCACTTCACATTTGCTAAAGTCATTAATGACAAAGATTTGGAAAGAAAGTACAAACTTTTTCTCTGGTACACAAATACTTCTTTTATGAGTTCTGGCCCAAATTCCTCTCTGCTTAGTTAAATCTCTTATCCTGGGAAAGAGCCGTGCTCGCTTTAAGCAATAAACCTCAAGGGAGGATGGCTTTCTACTGCACCCCCCACCCACCCCCGACCCCCTTTAAAGAATTATGGAGTGTTAATAAAGTACAAGGAATAATGTGTTCTTTGGAGAAACAGAGGGAAGCAAAGCCGGAGCGCTATTGGCGTTGAACGTCCAGACGTTTAAGAAAAACAAAGCGAATGAGGGAGAGTGAACAAATTACGGTTAAACATTTTTTCGCAGGCCGCTTTCATAGCATAACCCACAGGTGGGAGTTTGAGGGACTGCCGGGACGAATTAAAGAGATTCCTACTGATGGCACTAAATTCTCGAACAGCAGCAGAATACATCTCCAATTAGGTACCCATGCTCTGACTTACTGACAGTCTATTTTATGGGCTGCTACAGAAGCTTAGCAGTCTTGTTTTCAGCAGAATCATAAACAAAAGGGCAGCTGACAGCTATAATGACATTGAAAGCTTCATTTTACTCACAACATCCAAATTGTTAAGGTTTACACTATTATTTTCTAAACTACAGAGTGCCAATCCACCTGCAGATGGTTCGCTCTGTAATAATTTTCATTATCTAAGTGTATCGTTTTGTGGTATGTAGACACTACCCATAAATCATAACCATAACTACAGATGCCTGCAGTTTATCGCATTGTACAGACCTAGCCCGCAGTATTTACGAGAAAAAAGGCCAAGGCAATGCAAGCGAAATGACGTGCATTCTTCCTCAGCGGTGATGAAATGAATAACTCTCAACAGAGGAAGAGAGAGAAAAACACTATGAGAATACAAGTAGTTAAGTGTGTAACAAGGTGGCCTCGAGGCAGGTGCTGAAAGATGCCGACGCTCTGGGTGAAGAGGAACGTTGAAAACAATTAATAGTCTTCCTCCAACTTGTTGAGGCACACAACGAACATTTCATTCAGTAGGGGAGGGGTACTATCAGGTTTATAAACTGAAAACTAATTTGATAATATCAAGGGCACTCAAGGGCACTCACCCTACCTAGGAGATGGACAAAAAAGTGCTCAACTAAAAGGCCATGCTATCACCACTTTTTGTGCCATATAAAGGTCATGTGAGTCGCAGTTCACTCTGAACGATTCTCTGAGTGTGACTCAAACCGCTAATTGCTACTAACTGCTAACTCCAAAATGTTTTGTGAATTTTTCAGACTGACTCATTAAAAATAACCTGTTCACAAGAGTCATGTGTTTATGAATCGGACATCTCGACTCAGACCCTGTCCCAAATGGAACCCTAAGCCCTCGCAGTTTTCTGCCGAGTCCACACTTTCGTGACTTAATACCACTTTGACTGTTGGGTAGAAGTCTGCTGCAGGTCTTGTGGACTTAATGGGCAAACACACACGGCGGCCATTGTAAGTCCACAAGACTGTAAAACCCTGGGTATATTTGCATTTTTTTACGCATATGCAGTCAAACGCACAGCCTTCCAAAGTATGCTTCACCTGATTCCTACATGTACACAGGCGTTCGACACATGCACAGTTTTGAGCGATCTCTCGCCATGAGTTACAACCCATGTGTATTCTTTCATGCTAGAGTTGTACAAATGAGGGTACTTTCTAACCTCTTCGCACAATCTGTCATCTATGTAGGCCTCCACTGTCGCTGTAGCTTGCATGCGTTACGTTCTGTTCTGTTTATGCAGGTTTTCTTCGACTACCTTGTGAATCAACGCCTCCAGGGCACCGTTGCCACCTTGTTGATAAACTACTTACTACAAAAAAAATTAAATGCACATGTGCGACCTGCGCATACAGAGTATGCATGGTTACAAAAATCCGGGGGTGCGCATACAGTACACACGCGCTCTTCTAATGACGACATTCGCATCACGGGCACTGTACACTGACTCTCGCATGAACTATACTTTGGGCTTTAGTGCAGATGAAGTGTGTCATTTGGGACAGGGCCTCAGGGCCTCATTTGTTAGTGTGCACTCTGAGATGATTGAAAAATGCATATCAACCTTTTGTTGTTATTGGCCGATGTTCCCAATGGAAACTATATTTGAAATTGTCACATTTTTGGTTTTTGTCACACTTGCAGTAATTTTTGTCAGTCTGGCCACACTCACCAGAAAACATCAGATTCCTAATAATCACCTACAGACTAAAGACAAAGACTTACAGGAAAGTTCCAAAGGATATCTGCAAACCCTTGGTCAATTATCAGGATTTAAAACGGATCTAGATCCAAGTTTACAAGCCAACTGGTAAGAACAGCTATCAGAAAGAAGGCAAAAGAGAGAAACAGGCAGAAAGATGAAAGAAAGAAGAGAGAGGAGGCTAAGGACTGCCTTCACAGGGGCAGCAGGGGGAAAAACGACACCGCGCCACTAACATAAGCCCGTCAAAGTTTGCTGGCATGTCAACACTCCCAGACAATCCTGGCATTGTGGTGTCTGCCAGGGCTTAAGCCACTGTGCACTCAGCAGAGGTCAGCGAGCCCACCGCGCCTAAAAGCCCAAGCAGGGCGAGAGGAAATCCAAAGCATGTGCGACAGGAAGAAAAATAGTCAAAAATTGAAGAAGCATGGCAACTGTTTGCAAGTCCATGTTCTTCCTTCTCTTACACTTAGGCTTCGTATCTGGCGGGTGTGGTTGTCAGACAGAGGAACTGCCTTCCATCTCCTCTTCTCTTTAATGAGGCGGCCACAAGCTGTCCCCCATCCCATCAGCTCTGCTGCTGCGCTGAACACAGCACCTGTTAGATATAAATCAGCCTCACTGAGCTGTGTTTGGGAAGTGAGGCATTAGGCATGACACAGACTGTCAAAGTTCACATCACACTAACCGCAACATCTAGCTGAACTGCCGAGCGGCGGACCCAAAGCCCGGCTCAATCTCAGCCCAGCGCTGCTCCGCTCAAATGGCCTGTCTCCCTGCACTTCACCACATGAAATGCAGATTACATCTGGAGCCCAGCTGGGCCAGAAAGAGAAAGGAGGAAAGAAAAGGTGAAAGAAAGAGAGATGGAGCGAGAGAGGTAGAAAAACAGAGAAAGAAACTGATCTCCAGTCACTCTGTGGTCATGTTTTTAGGATTTACGTCTAAGAGCAGAGGAAGAGACTGGAGCATGGACCTCTAACTGCTGGTGACAGATCAATGTGTGTGTAATAACAGACAGACCTGGCAGAGAGAAAGAGAGAGAGAGAGAGAGAGAGAGAGAGAGAGAGAGAGAGTGCAGCTTAAAGAATCTCAGTCATGTGTCAGAACAGGGTCAAAGGTCAGATCCTGGAAGAGAAGCCACATTCCTCCATGGACAGAAACATATCTTCAGTATGTGTGCCTATGAGTTTCAGCTTTTCAAAGCAACCGACTCCACCCCTTTATCCAGGGATCTTGCAGCTAAATATTAACCAGATATGATTTCTTTTGAACTACACATAGTGTATGGCAGGGTTAGGCAGACATGGAAAGTGAAAGAGAAAAAGAAAGGGAACTCAAAAGAAAGCATCATCTGCTAATGATTTATCCAAGGGCAGCCATGAACAGGGATCTATGCTAAGATGTGGCTTGTTGTGTTAAGCCGTTAGCTGCAGGGTCAGGCAGGAGGGACACATGCAGGGCCAGGCTAGTGCCGGCAGGGGCCATGGCTCTTTGCTGCCTTGCTGTAATTTACATTGCTGTGTAATTACCTGCAGAATGAGAGACTCAAAGATACATGGAAACCCCCCACCCCACCCTCACATCCAACACACACACACACCACCTTCAATAACCACAGGTCTCCCAGAGCTCAACGTATGGGCCAGAAAATGAGCCGTAAGCAATGCAGACTTGTGGAACATGCCAACAAGTAAATGTTGAGTACAGACAAATCAGTATCACACCCAGAAAGTTATTTTTGGCATGATGTGAAGTTACACAGGGACCTTTTTTTCTGCAAACACATCATAATGTAACGACAGGGCCCATTCACTGCTGTGAGTCGAAGGGATAAACTCCCGTCCATCATCTGCTGCCTCTCGCTGGGGGAGGAGGCCAGGTGGAATAAGAGGGGTAAAAGAGGCAGAAAAGCAATGAGAATTAAGCATGTATAAAGAAAGGCCACATGTCTGTGCTCTTAACCTGCAACAGAGACTTGTTCATATGTAAGTTGAGCTTAAATATGGTTCCAAAACACCAGCAAAAAAAAAAAAAAAAAAAAAAGAGAGAGAGAACATGCTAGTTCAGAGCACAGTAAGCAAAAGGTTTTTGGATCTGTTCGCGAGCAGTGCACACAGAGTCACTGTTGCGAGAGTCACTGTTGCGACACTCCAGTGGTGACCTACCGTAACCCAGCTGATAAGAGCTTGATAGATGTTTTGATATCGAAGAGCCAATAAGTCTTTACACATTAAAGAGGTGTAAAAAAAGAAAAAAAGAATATATATATATATATATATATATATATATATACATATATATATATTATATTATATATATATATATATAAAACATTAAGAACTTGACATGTGTGTGAAACTAGAAAAGATGTTTTTTTTATTATTATATACACTTGAAGCTTGAAACTGTGCTTAATAAATGTCGTCACTGTTTTGACAAAGAGGAAGTGTGCCAGAAAACAAGATAAACATTCAATGGCTGTCAGGATATGCGTTTTTAGATTACCAAAGGAAACAGGACTAAAAGATCAACAGCAAGGCACTTTGAATCTTAACCTAAGGCCACAGTACTGCTCTGCTCAATCTTCCTTACCATTAGAGAACCTGTCACACACAGATGCTGTGCCTGTGTGTGTGTGTGTACAAGGTGAGGGAAAGCTGCCAGATATAGTGCTATACTGTGAATGAAATTGCTCTGTGGAGCAGAAAGCTTGTAGTGTGTTGACGGTGCCAGGGCTCTGGGCACGAGTAGGACGCTATGTATACATGCCAACACAACATGGGAAACGGTTCATATGTCCTAGTACGCAGATAAGCAAAGCTGTGCCACAAATGCATAAACATGCACTGAAATGCAGATCAATCATTTCTGAGAAGTTATCTTGACAGGTATTTCTCTGAAATGTTGTTGACATTTATTATCTACAGTTGCAGTCACCACTGGGAAGCTCTGAAAAGGTCCAAGTGTTTCATTTCCGGCTCTTTAGGGAGAGTTTCAGGGATCAGGCAATCTATAAAACCTGCTTTGCAAACAGAGGAGAACGGCCAAAATTTGCATGGACTACACAGAGAAGAGAGCAAAGGTGTTAAGCCCAACCCCTCTCTCAATGGGGCTGAATGGTTGATGTCAGCAATGGACAGAGCCTCGTGCTGGGGAGGGACTGTGTAAGATGAGAGGTGCTTAATTGGCTCAGGGACTGTAATTCGGAGGGATTAATTGAAGTGAACTCTATGATGCCAGGTGCACTCCTTTCATTGGGCAGGTGCAGAGGGAGTTCAGTGGCTAGCCTGACTGGGTCACGGTGAACGAGCCTGCATTAGACAAACAAAGCTCTGCATACTAAAGTAAACGTTGCTGTGATGCTCGAAGCGAAAGAATGACCAGGATGTCTTTGGATAAAAGCCTAACCGAACCTACATACATACAGTCTTAAGATTAACAGCCAAAACTAAAAAGATCAGCTTTAAAACTTAAATGTAAGCCAATAAGACATGATAGAATAAAGGGACGGGTGAGGGGGAGGCGGAACGGACAAGGACGCCAAAGCAACACCTGTTAGCCCTGTCACCGCCTGCTCATTATCTCAACCTATTCGTTCCTCATTAAGAGGACACAGAGAGAGAAGTCAATTTGAAAATAAAATCTTAAGAGAAACACATCACATTACATGTATTTTGGTGGTATTGCATGTAAGAGGGATCAAGTATGCTTCACTCGAGACTGTTATTTAAACATTTCAGCAACCCACTTTTACTGCAGGAGCTTTGATGGAAGCCTTTGGAAACTGGCACTTAAGACAAAACAAAGGAAAACAAAAGGTAATAAGGAAGTGAGAAGCGTGTGTATGTGCTTTTAGAGAGGTTTTTCTCCTGCAAGTCTAAAGTGCCTTGATCAGGTTGACAGAGTGACAGTTTATGGAGAGCACGGGAGATCCAGCAGGTCTATGTGCCAATCACCACTCCGGGGTCTGTAGTCTTATCCAGAAATGGAGACAGGAAGCAAAAAATCCATGATGTCTACAGTTGGGGTTTCAGTAACACGTTATTATCGACTAGGGGGAGGCATGAGTTTATGCTTAACCAGTTTTCATCTGCCTTTATGCTACTGACCCTTCATGTCCAGTGATAAAGAGGTTTTTGAAGGCATCACTGGATACCAGTAGAAACGTAGATTCAGCACTTGAGTATCAAAGTGATCCTGCAGCATTTTGCTGTTATTTGTCGAAGATTAATCTGTATTTTGTTCCTCCTCCCTCCTGCCAGACCGACATGATGAACACCAATGGGTCATGTACAGGGTCTGCAGTCAGGGCAGAGCCCCACCCCAAATGTGAAGGACACCAGTGACCCAACAGCTTTTAAATTACAGGCTGAGACAGAAAGAAGGTGACTGGAAGAAGAACCATTATCCCTGCAGGTCTGCAGGTCAAGCCTTCCCTCATTAAGGCACAGGTCAAAGCCACATATCTCTTTCACTAAGGTGAGGGTCACTGCAATGCTACCTCCAGTCCCGGGTCAACTAGAGGTCTCCAGCCACTGAGGTCCATAGCAATACAATAAAGCAATCAACTGGGGTGCCGGACCCTGGTCAATAATATACTCCAAGGCCACAGGGGGCCACCACCTGCTCTCTGGCCTCTTATTGGAAAGTCCTCCAAGGTCTTCAACAGTAGACTAGGGTTTTAATTTCAAGCCCAAGGGAAGTGCAAAGCCGTAATCATATTCTCAATCCAAAGCAATAATACAATTGATGCATTGCATAGTGCGTTGTTTGACTTGATGTACGCTGGATCTTTGTCTTCATTAAAATAATGCAGCCTTACAACGTCAACCCAGTCGTTAGTGGCTGGCTCTGATGTCATCATTTTTTCATTCCACCAGACGATTTCATTTACAATATCCCTCTAAGCACACTTGCAAACGCCTCAACTACTAAAAGACTGGCACAAAGCCACGGTGTTGGACGTCTGTTCTCATGAAATCTTTTGCCTGTCGTTTTGTAAATCCAAGTGGCTTGGTCAGAGAAAACAAAGAGAACAACACTCAAAATCTAAGATGTACAGTCTCCTACACCGAAACCCAACACCAGAAACGTCCTGCTGGGGAAAGTGCAGACCTGGGCTTTATCTGTTGAACTTAGACTGTGTCTCTAGTTCTGGCTGAATTGGACAAGTACACAGAGCTAGACACATTCCTCAGAGGACCTGATCCTGGAATAAATGGAGAGGGAACAGGGGGAGGGGACTTCTTTCTCTTCTCATCCTTCTCTTTTCATTCCATCTCCCTGAGTCCTCATGAATGGAGGCAGACAGCATCCATGCAGTTGCCAGGATGAGACAGCAGTTAAGACTTGGCTGCTCTCCCTCTCTGCTTAAAGGCAGATATCGTGTTTCTAACAGCTCCGACTGGTTGGATACAATAGGGAGCTCAAAGAAAAGAGGAGGTGAACCTATCTGCTTTTTTAGGCTGTACCCTAACCCTCAGCTCCTGACTACTTCCAAAAATCTTAATGAATAACTTGTAATAAAATGTTAAAAGTAACTATATGTATAAGTTTATTTAAAAAAAGAAGGATGAGTATTGTTCATTGATATGTTCATTGATATTGCATTAACCAATGTTAACATATAGAACCTTATTGTTAAATGCTGCTAAAACACTCTATAGCAACACTGTTTATATCCACAATACAAAAGTTATTGAAAAAATACAGTGGAGTGTGGCTTAAAGCGATAGTTCACAGATAATTCTGTCATCATTTACTCATCCTCAAGTTGTTCCAAACCTGAATTTCTTTCTTCTGCTGAACACAAAAGAAGATATTTTGGAGAATGTCTAGAATGTGACTAGACAGTTGATGGACCACATTGACTTCTGTAGTACCCCCCCCCCCCCCCCCCCTATTAAAGTCAATGGGTCCAATAAACTGTTTGGTTACCCATATTCTTCAAAATAACTTCTTTTGTGTTCAGCGGAATAAAGAAATTCATACAGGTTTGGAACAACTTGAAGGTGAGTGAATGATGACAGAACTTTAAATTTTGGTTGAACTATTCCTTTAACACCACAATATTACCACTATAAACAAAAGCTTTTGTAAGAATACACGTTCCATATTTCGACATTAGTTAGTGCATTACCTAACATAAAATAATGAACAATACTTTTACAGCTTTACAGTAATTTAAATTAACATTAGTTAAATGTAGTATGAATGAACATAAATAAACAATATTACACTTATAAATTAACATGAACCCAGATTAATGTTATAAAAAGTTATTTGTGATTTGTTTGCTCCTTGTTTTTGCCTGCAGCTAGTGAGGACAACCCAACAGAAAACGTGTTTTCAAGGCATAACTTTGTGCTACACAGTGTTTACATCACATTCCATTCAGGCAGCAAGCTCTCAATTCAGATAAATTATATATTTTTTCTGCAATGGCAGTAGACTAAGCTTTGCAGAACACTGGCTTATTCGTATAAATGCGACCCTGACAACATGGACATAGAAGAAAACAAAAAAGTTGCACTAGCATACATATCTATGACATTTAATCAGTTGACAGTTTACCCCTTGAGTAGAAGCCATTTAATTTACTCCACGGTAGCGTTTGAGGAGACAGTAAATGTTCCATGTGCCTCTATGGCACTTTCCTTTCCCTCCCCATTCCTCTCTTCTCAGCTCTGCTCCAGCAGGCGTCATTAGGCAGCATAATCAGCATGCTGTTTGCATACATCTGCCTTATTTTATTGATCTCTCTTCATTCATTAGCCTTTAGGGGTATGTCATTAACACATGCCCCCCTTCACACCCAGGGGAGGCCTAATTCCTATACATGCCATCCGGATTTCAGCAGAGGGCACAAGTGGGCTTGTCAAAGTGGGCACAGGGCCAGTGCCAGCCCCATCCCTGGATACCCATTCTTATCTGTTCCCCTGGCTGTCAACAGCCCCAAGCCAAGATCCTCTAACAAGGAGAGCCTTTCCCCTGCCCACCGTTAACTAAAAGGACAATTATCCGGAGAACAATGATGCTTTTCACAGGGCCTTATGTTGTCGTTAATGCAGTGGATCTGGTTACAGCAGCCCCTGCTTAAGCTAATTACAGAATGCTATCTGTGGATTCTTCATTGCTTCTTAATTAAGTAGGATTCATTTCTAAAGGGGGTAAAACAGTCAAATTTTTTTTGTTGTGTTTTCCCTGTCTCTCAGCTCACTTGGAGGTGGGAGTTAGCTTGAGGGCTCCCACAGCTGTTGACACAGATGTGATAAAGATGGGATTATATTCACACACTAGAAAACATACAGCTGCACTACAGACGCATCACAAACAATATCAAAGACAAATGTTGCTAGTGTTACAAAGAAGATCTGAAATACAAGTGCTGCACATGTCTAAAGCCAACAAAATGTGTATTGAACACATGTGGGTCAATAACGTGATGATATATTTTATTTAATGCCCCTTTTACAAGATGTAATATAAGTCTCTGGTGTCCCCAGAATGTGTTTGTGAAGTTTCAGCTCAAAATACCCAGCAGATCATTTATTATAGCTTGTCAAATTTGCTGCTATTGTGAGTGTGAGCCGTTTTTGTGTGTCTCTTTAAATGCAAATGAGCTGCTGCTCCCGGCCTGCTTTCCAAAAGAGAGCGGAGCTTTAACAGCTCACACTTCGGTTACTCAACAACAAAGCTGAAAAATCTCACGTAGACAAAATTACGATTGTCAGTAACGGTGTTGAGCCCTACATTGTTCAAACCGGAGTCGATCACTGATGGAGAGACTCAGGAAGAAGTTACAACTTTTAGAATGCATCTAGACATTTCTGAATGATTAGTGGATAAATTTATGTAGTTGCTGTGGAGTTGATTCGTCGACTAGCATGTTAATCATTTGTGCAAATCCAGCGTTGAATTGACCCTCGTTTGTGAAGCAGTCCGGCATAAAATTACATCAAGGCAACAACACTCTACTACAACAACTCTTTCTCTTCTCTAAAGCAGCCCAACATGGCTTCGCCCCTTTTGTTGCGTGTTCTCAGGGGCAAGGTTTATGTAAATTATAGGGTTAGTGATGTCACTAACCCGGGAAGAAGCTCGTTGTAGTCCCTACCAGCCATTTGTTGGAGTCCTTAAATTCTTGAATTCTTTAAAAGAAAATATCTCCCTTTGCATTTAACTTTGAGCGTCGTAAATTTGCAGATGTTGTTTATAATCTAACAGCAAAATTACACACTAACTAAAGTTAAAAAAGTAAAATCATAATCAACAATTTTTTTTTACTTTTTCATTATTGTGACACTCTTATGTGTCGATAACCCATGTAACAAAAGCACATGCAACCACATTCCTTCCTGCTACTGATAGTAGCTGCAATAACTGGCATGCCCTGTGTTAGTACATTATGTAGGAGACACTAAGAGAGCTCTGCTAGTTTGGCCCAGACATTGGTAACTCAATACCCGGCATGTCTTCTGTCTATTTGTGTCTCCACAGAGGACTCAAACCCTTTCAACAGCCCCCCTGTCACTAACACATTCTTATTAGGCCTGATTAGGCCACTCTTATTTCCTACCACATTCACCCTGCCAGAAGGAAGGAAGGGTAGAGAAGGTTTACAGTCACCATTCACTCGCGCAGACAGAGATGCGAGAAGAGAGGGATGGCGCAGGAATGTAAAGGGTGAAAGGGTTTATAAAAGACATCCAGTGGGATTCTCTTGCTCTCTTATGCCTTGAGCACTCTTTTCAACAGGGGCTGACCCCTCACTCGGAGGTTAAGATGACATACAAGCTATTTTCAAAGGCCCTGTGTATCGTCTCAAAGGGAGGACTCACACTCTGCAAGACAGAGTAAAATACTCCATCAAAGAAACTCATGGAATGACACAACAGGCAGTCAAGGTGTCACGGAAATGTGAGTCAGAGAAAAGCGAGGGAACGATGGAAAGGGAACAGGCGGTAGAGTGTGGGCAAGCTCCAACCATCATGTGCTTACAACATGCACTGAGTATGTACTGGTTCACTGAGAGGTGAGCTCAATTAAACACACAAAAGTACACACATGCACACAGAGCTGGTTTGGCAAGAATGTGTCCATACTTGCTTCACATTGTGCAGCAAGACTCTGGCTGCTAATTGAGATTAAAATAAGTAAACAGACACAGTGTTATGCCCTTTCTGTATATTTGCAGAGTTGGGGATGTATTAGCACGTACACTTTACGGTACACCCACCGGATCAGGTTTCAGGAAGGTCAGAGCTAGAACACAGACACGTACACACAAACGTCAGCTAAAGAAATATGCAATTCATTCATGGTATTGTTCTATACTCAAAGAAACTATTAATACATATAACAAAACTCTGCATAACACCCTTTAAATATGGCCAAACCAGAATTGTATTACACTGGCAACATGTAATTCACTACGGAGGCATAACTCCTTGCTTTGTTCTTCAAATGAAAAACCCAACCTGTGCAAATAAATTACTCCAGAAACTGATATAACAGCACCCATAGCAAAATCACTATCAGTGGATGGGGTCCTCTTAGGGTCTTATTGCAAACAACAAGCAAAAGGAAAATTCTTGATGGACACATCCGAACTTCTGTGATGCCTGAAGTGTGCGCATATCTGCACAACCATATAGTGTCCCAATGGATATTTTATGTTGCAGAAGGTTGTTCACTAGTTCCCCCTTTGTGTGCGCTATATGTGCCTTCGAGATTACCTTTTGCAGAGTTCACAGTGATACGAGTAGTAGTGGGCTACTACAAGTCTACGTGGCATTAGCTCACCAAAGTGTGGACCCGGAAGAGGGTGACAAGCAAGGTTATTATAGTTTAGCACTTTTAAATGAGTTTTTATTTTAATATTTTCAAATTTGCTATGAATTTCAATTTCATTTAATTTTGTTAGTTTTTATTTTATGAACATGTCTATTTACTTTTTGGTAATTAAATTTTAGCAGAATTAACAGAACACTTCCAGTGCGCAGACCAAATTTAATTTAAGCTTAGTGATGCAAACGTAGTGACATAAACTTAAAACATGCTGAGATTGAGCAGATATGTAATAATAAAAGTATGCAAATAAATGCCAAAATGAATCAGTCAATCATTTTTACTCCATAAACAACCTTGCATAAATCATAACTGGGACTAATGAAACTCAGCATCTTGACTCAACATGCAGAGCTTCAACATCTTTTCACCATGTTTATTTTAGTCAGACTTCTTACAGTATGTTGTGATATGCTTGACACATGGGTAAATTTCCCTCACAACTTCCAGTAGAGTGATAAATCATTACATTGTGAATCAAGAAATTATTCTAGATTAATTCTGAGATTTTCTGAATGCATTGCAATTCTCTCTCGAATCATCTCTCGTATGATGCGCCATCTACATGTATTTCCCTAAACCGCCACACAGCTCACATTTTTCCACCATGGGATGAGAGCTTAATGATTATAAAAACGATTATTTATTTTTGATAATTAGTGTTTTATTTCAGTTAGTTTTTCCAATAATTGTTAGTTTCATTTCACTTCAGTTTTTTTTTATTTATTTTGACATTTGTATTTTATTTCAAAATGTTTTTTGATCAGTCATTTTTGTCTTAGTTTTAGTTTTTGTTTACGAAAATAACCTTGGTGGCAAAGTGGCATTTGTGGCAAAGGCATGCAATTTCCTTTTCCTGGCAACCCCCTGACAATGAACATCTCCCTGCGTCCCTTTCATTCAGGGTCAAGCTGACCTGGACAAGGTACTTGTTTTATCACCTGTTTTTACCCTCTACACAAGAAAAATGTAGTGTTTTAAGTAATCCTTGTTTGTACTGGCCATAATTGATTGGGTAATCCTGGTTTAACATGCATTAAAGCCAGTGCTTAAGAATCTATTAGAAAAGCCAACAGCTTAAAGAGGCAGATATTCCTCATTTGCTCTCAGGTTGGCTTAATGTACCCACAAGCACACACACAAGGCACAGCTACGCCCCGGTCGCCTTCACCTTCTCTGCTATTTAGTCTCAAGGCACCGCTCCATCCCATTTGTTCATGTAAGCTTGTGTTTGTGTGTCACTATGCTAATCTACAAGGGCTAAGACAATGGAAAGGTCTGGCTGGGTGCCATGGCTTGAAAATTCCCCTGTAAGTGAGGTCTGGCACCATCTCCTTCAGTCTAGTGGTACCCAGCACTGGTAGTTCTCCTACTGCTTGGCCTCTACGGACACCCCACCAAAAAGTCCCAGTCAACTCGACATGACACACGCCACACTGGGCAGTCATCACTTGGACAGCCTGTCATAATCACCATAAATCTTCCTGCATCAGCACACAGACAAAGAATGAGAAGCAACGCTTGTAGTGAGGGAGACACCCACAGATGTGAATAAGGTTGTATGGGAACTCTGAGAATGGGCATTTCAAACAGCGCACACAGACATGTAAGCAGGAAGCAAGTACTGTGCTTCTCTGACAAGGGGAATCCAGGGACTCAACCAAGGACCCGAGCAGCCAATCAAGGACAAGGATATGGTACACAATTGTGCCATCTCTTCCCTCGCCACATACACACACACAAAGCATAATCCCCCAAAGACCTCTGCCCTAATGGGGCCCACTACTGTAATTACAAGGCATATATTTGGGATCAGGCACTTAAGTAGCCAGCTAAAAGTGGCCCCGAAAACAAAAAGCTCTGTAATTATCGTCTGCCTTCTCTCTCTCTTCCTCGTTCTCTCGATGTCTTTCTCTTTGACTTGGGTTACCTGTCATCCCAGCTATTTTTTTGTCAGGAGCTTGTTGTTTCTCCTAGATTTTCTTCTTAATCCATGTCTGGAAGGAGCACTGGCAGTGCTGGCAGAGTGCCGGAGCTGGTGAATGAGATGCACATTTCAGCCCGCGGGGGCTCCGTGACGACACAACACAACACATAAAGATAGCAGAAACTTGAGTCCACATTCGCAGCTCTGCTAGCATATGAATGCATTTTTTTAACGAAGGGAGAGAGGCAAAGGGGGGTCATTTTGCACTCTACAAAAGCTCCATTGTGCCAGAGAAACTTTATATACATATTAGAAACTTGAAACCCCATAGAATTCTCTGAGCAGGATTCTTGTAACTGTGAACAAGATAACATTACCTACCATTCTTTCCCCTTGCTCTCTCCACACATACAAAAAGCAGAGAGAAATCCTTCAATCCTGTTTTTCTGCAGGGCTCTTAGACTTCATGATGGAGCCTTCTTTTTTTCAGCAGGGTCATCTAACATCTACGATAAGCGCTCCATAGTCCCCAGGTGGGTTTTTTTGGCCTTTTAGGTAACACATTCCCTAGGTCATGTGTAGTGCTGATGACATCCACACCTATTTGCTTCGAACATTCCCTTATCCTTCTTGCCCAGCTGTTTTAACTTATCCGGTGTTCCACCATTGAAATGTTCCCTCAGTGGAGTGTCTCTTCTTCATCTGCTCTTTCTGGCAATAGCCTCTTGAGGAATCCAAATTATTCAGACAGACATCCCCTGCATACTCCCACACCTTTAAAACTCATGTGTAAGGTGTACATACGTACATTAAATGAGACGTTCGCTCATACTCGCGTACATACCAACTTCTTTCCGTTCTGGCACAAGTTCATTCTTGTTACAACAGTTGTAGGGCTCCTTATCTTCCGCTTGAGGAAAGTTAAATAACCACATTCACAGAACAAATAATCAAGCCATCTCTAAACAATCGTGGGTGGGGGTTGGGGTTAGGTGGGAGTTGTTTAGATCCGAGCACCAGTGTGGCTGAGGTGAGTGGTGAGATGAAGGTAGGTATGGAGGGCAGCTGGAGCAGGTGTGTGTTTAAGCACACGTGTATGGGGAGAATGGGGAGGCGCTGGGTGAATGGCAGGAGACGCCACAGCAGTGACATCACTCACAGACCTGTAATTAAAGCACAGCTCTCCACACAAAAGCCGAAGAAAGGTATCGGCAGGGGAAGGATGGCCATTTTCATAATGACAGCTTAACCCTGGCAGCCAGCAAATAAAAAGGCTCGCAAACGGCCCCTATAGCTTCTAATTACTGTTGTACTACAGTGCAAAGAAAAACATCCACATGACCATGCTAATAATCAAATCCACAAATATATATACACGTTCAGTGTGCAGCCTTAAACAGTTTAGTTTTAATAAAAAGTCCAACTCAATGGACAGAATGACCTTCAACGCTTTCTCAAAAAGTTATATTTTAGAAAAGTCTATTAAAGTTTAAAATACAAAATAAAGCAGTTTGTTTCTCTTCTCTATCCTTGAAGACAGTTGAGGAAAAAATGACTCTGTAGGTCTTTGTTTGAGCACACAAGGGAAGCTGTGTTCCTGTGCACACTACAATTAGACCATCCTAGCCGTAGTTTAAACTTCCGCTGTTTTTCACATCAATTCTAAATTGCTATTTTTCTTGTCACTTCAAATTAAAAAGGGCAGTGAAAGTAAACAATAGCGAAAGATGCAGGATCGAAATGGAAATGCAGGATTTGAACTAAAGTTTCCTGCTTGGGCACCACTGCTCAAACTATCTGAACACTAAAGGTCTTTGCACACTGAGTCCAAAATTTTCGTATGTGTCTTTTCGTATTCGTCATCCTAAAAAGTCGTCACGCACAGCAACCTTGCACACTGAGTCTGATACATAATAATTAATCCGCTGTGAAAAAATTAGCAAAATACAAAATGGAGTCTTGTGAGGATTATTTTGTTGTCCTCTCTTCTTAAAAAGAGAAAAAGAAAGAGGAAATACTGGGTCCATCCAATCCTGAGATTGTGTAGAGAGGAAGGAAAGTTCCACCTCCTTATGAAGGAGCTGCGAGATTATCCCAAACAATTCAAAGTTTACTTCAGGATGTCAGTGGCTCAGTTTGATTTTGCTTTTCTAGTGATACTGGAGCCACATATAAAAAGGAGACCACCAATATATATGTATTCCGCACTTTGTTTGTCATACAGTGCTTTGTGTTGTGAGACGATGTGGATCAACTAGTCAGAAGCTATTCTGGATTTTAGCGTTTGTTTGTACAGTGGCTCTGAATTGTCAAAACACCGCTCAAAATGCTTGCTACAGATGCGAAAAACGCAGAAAATTGAACCCGATCCAAATTTTTTCTATGACGGATGAAAGTTTTGGAGGCAGTGTGTAAACCTGACTGACAAAACGTGAGGTCGTATTTATTTTTGTAACTTCGGACTCAGTGTGCAAGTACCTTAAGACACGGCTCTGACCTAAATTATTTTTTTAAACTGTTCTTGTAATGGAAACAGGGTGAAAAGAAGGTTGTAGCTTAAGTAAGACCTCTTTAGCAACTCAATCTGGCCAGCTCTTTTCTGCTATCTCTGTAGGTTTCTGAATGGTTGACAGGGACCTGAGGGAAAGCAGGCACTGCTCTAGTCCACTGGGGCTTCTCAACTCTGGGACCGAGTAATGATTGAACAAGACAAGCTGTGGTGAGTGAATTAATAAACTCATCTATTATGTAGAGTTCAGCAAGATGAGGTTGAGAAATGGGGAGGTTTATTTTTAAAAACAGCCAGGAATACTGGCATCAAGCACATGAGTCACTAATGAATCAGTGCTGAGCGGCCAGATTGCTATGTTCAGCTGTGTTCATATTAACTTTTTCCAACAGCTCCATTCCGTGACAAAATGTCCTCAGATTTACCAGAGCTGACCGAAAATGCACTTAGCTATCTATTTGTTTGCACGAGAGAATGTCTGGCAGATACAACCTCATACCTTCACCACACAGCATTTCTGTGAAGAACGACTGACTTATGAGGGTTAGAAGGGAGCAAGAAATGAAGCCTGGAGAGTGATTCCAGACGTGACCCCTACTCTCTAAACTCTGATGTGGGAAGATCACATCCTAAAAAAACTGAGGCCAACTAAGAGAGAAGAATGTCTTTGTGTGCGTCCCTTGCCCTCTTTTTGTCCCTCTCTGTCCTTCTAAGTCACTAACATGCCCACAGAATCACAGAAGCAAATAAGGCCTTTATGTATGTTTTAATAGACAGAGTTCTTTTTAAGCTATGTTTGAAGTCTGTAACAGCTGAAGTGTTCCAAGTCTTGTATAAAGGTCAATCTCACTTTGGGAAAGGGAGACGTAAGGAGCGGAAGAGAAATAGAAGGAGTAGCTGAAGAAGTTTGCAGAGTTGAACTGGCAACCTGCCTACTAGCCTGTTATTGCCCTAAGCACTAGGTTTTGCTGCCAAAGTTAGCCACACCTGAACAGCTCCAAAACAATATTAAAGGGATGACAGTCAGGGCACGGGAAGTCTGTGTATGTTTGCATGTCTGTGATAAGATCCAAAGAAGCAGCTGACTCACTTTTAACTACTTTATCCTGGTACAACTCACCACCACTTATCACCATTCTTATGGCTTTTCTCTTTCTTCCTCTTCACAGATTTGATATGAAAGCCTAGAACATATGGAGCTAGGATTATGACAATACTATTTGAATTTGAATTGTGTAAATTTGAATTATAAACAAGTGTAATTTAATACAATTGAATATTATGTGGCATTTTACAAAAGTCGAACGGAGCATTTCATTACAGAGCTGCAGCTGAGTCTGTGCTTAAACATTTATCAGCTGTATTTATATGGTAGGTTGGCTTTTTCAGCACTTGAAACATTTGACTAAGTTTCCCTATTGTTTGTTTTAAAGTATATTTGGTGTGAAAGTAATTATCATGCTACTGTGTCTACACAAGACGAGAGCGATATGACAATAAAACCCATTGATTATAATCCGTAATATAATGTCTACACTGGATGCAGGCGGCGAGGCGCCGGCGCGATCACTTGACACGTGATCATAATGATCACTTACTGTGTCTACACAGGATGCGAGCGACGTGACAATAGAACCCATTGATTATAATCAGTAATATAATGACTACACTGGATGCAGGCAGCATGGCGCAACACCGTGTCTATGCCGGACGCAACACGCCGCGTCACAGCAGCTTTTAGTGACCGCTGCAAACAGCAAAGATTTCTAGGGGTGTATATATATATATATATATATATATATATATATATATAGGCTATATAAAGCGTATTGATCGTCAAGCAATGATCGTGTCTCGTGCAAAAAACACAGAGGAAAAAAGAAGCAAGTCCGTTTTGTACAAACTTGTTTTTAATGTGATCCAAACTTTAAAACTTTAAAATAGAAACGATGCAAAGTCCTTGAACATGGAAAGCAATGAAAAACAATGAAAAAATGCGCTTTGAGAGTGGTTTGAGATGAGCAAGGCAGAGTCTCTCTCATGAATTCATGTTTTTTCCTAATATTCCAATATCGTCACCATTTGAAACCTGTCAAAGCAAACTGTATCTTCCGTACAATATGTTGTGATGCCGAGAAAAGTGAAACTGAATTAAATAAAAATAAATTATAAAATTAAATAAAAAAAAATATATGATTGAATTATATTTAATTATAATTCAATTTAATTCGTTCCTACGACTTTATTTCCTTGTCCCTCGTTAAATTAAAAAGATTAGTACAACGTGTCTGTATTTCACTAAATTAAGGGAATTAATAAATAGTGGGAAGGAATTATTAATTCGTGGCCATGATCTATCTTCCCCTGTGAAAATATAGGGGAAAAGAATCAAGAGATTGCATATCCAGATACCTCACGAAATAATGGATAAGTGTCTGTGACCCATTAAAAATAACAAAACAACAGAACATGAAGAGTAAATAAAGAATAAAATCATATAGGCTAGCCTATAAAGACTAAATAGGCCAAATATTTCACTTAAATAATTAACAGATTAACAAAATGAAAGAAAAAAATCTGCGACAAGTAGCCCGTATAGCCTACTGAAATTTTTTTTATGCTCTCCATCACAAAGAAGTTGATGGAAAAGAAATTGAGACGGCGGAAAGCAGTAGGCTATTCTGTCTGTTTTCTTTATTTTATAAGAACACAATGTTCTGTTTTTATAGGCTACATAAATTAAAGTAGACCATCTGCAGTTTAAAATGAGCATTAATGATGGAATATAGTTTTCCGGGGCTAAAAGGACTCAACTGACTGTGATCGCGCCGGCGCCTCGTGCGCACACACAGTTTGATAATTTATTTATACTTATATACATGTTTGTTGACTATATTTATTAGGGCATTCCTCAAGTAGAATGGTTTTGACTGACGGCGCTCTGAAAAGGGAACAGACGCGTTGAATTAGAGACGGTAAAAATGAGTGGGTCCAACATCATTGGTCTTATAAAGTGGATGGGTCTTGCCCTACCCACACACAATGGTTCATACGCCCATTATACCATTAATTTCAGTACACATTATTGTAAGCCATTTATTCATGTTCACACAGTGCGCACCTGTACTAGTCAATAGAATGGCAAGAACCCATTGATTATAATCAGTGATATTGTCTACAATGAATGTGGCGTGGCCCGACACGACAGGTCAAATCCCCAACAGCAAACGAATTCCCGTTATTTCTGACGCAGTCCACGCTCTTTGCAGCGGTCACTACAAGCTGTTGTGATGCGGCGTGGTGACGTCCGGCATAGACACAGTGTTGTGCTACGCCGCCTGCATCCAGTGTAGACATTATATTACCGATTATAATCAATGGGTTCTATTGTCTTGTGTAGACTCAGTAGCATGATAATCGCTTTTTACACCAAATATACTATAAAACTAGTGCAGAAAAAGCCAACCTAACATATAAATACAGCTCATAAATGTTTAAGCACAGAAAAACAACTGCAGCTCTGCAATTGGCCGAAATGCTCCGTTCGACTTTTCTGAGACCCTCTACTCTTCCCTGCGGATGGCCTCTGACCTACTTTCTGAATTTCTGCGCTTTGAATTTACAATAATGAATTTGATGTTCTGAATTTCTTCTTCATCTTGAAAACTTGGAAGCTGTATTTTTTAAAAACTGGATATTTGCAGTCTAAAATTTTAGAACGAAAAATATGCTGTTTGAAAATACATGTCTATAAAATTCTGCCATGAAAAGTTAAAAAAAAAAAATCAAATTCAGAACTATGTAAAATGCCACATAATATTCAATTTTATTAAATTACACTTGTTTATAATTCAAATTTACACAATTCAAATTCAAATAGTACTGTCATATTCCTAGCTCCATAAGAACACAAACTATTAATGCACTCAAATTCTGGCTAATAGCAATAGTTGATAACATTTTGTATCCTAATGTATCCTAAAATCTACACTTTTGTACTTCTATGATTCTAGCAACGTCTGATGATGAAGCATCCGGTTTCAATCATAGATGAATGTATCAGAGCAAGACACACATATTTCTTATTTTTTGACTTTATTATATTCTTTTGTGATCTCCTGCCACTTTTATTGACAATAGTTGAGAGGTGACTAAAAACAACAGGAACAGGAACAAGAAATGTCACAAGCCAGATTCAAATTTGTATTACCCATTTGAGCACTATGGCTCAAAGTGTCAAGTCATGCTGACTTCTACAGTAGGTCATGGCTCTGACCGCATCGATACTTCAGCATATTAGTAGGCCTTATGTACTTAATGGTATAGGCTACCATTTAGTTTCAGTCACAGATAGGCTATATGTATCAGAAAAAGCCACTTCTTCCCTTCAAAGTTTGACAGATAATTGCAATGTACATGGGAATGCTAGACTCTGAAAAATACTGGGTTAAAAAGTTGGGTTGAAAATGGACAAACCCAGCAGTTGGGTTAAATGTTTCATTTTAAGTCAGCCATATAGTAATTTTTAAACAATAATTGTGTTAAATAAAACTGCCCAGCACATTGGGCAAACATTTAACACAACCACTGGGTTTGTCTATTTTCAACCCAACTTGGGTTGTTTTTAACCCAACATTTTTTAGAGTGTAGGATTCCACCCACCACCAGGCCAAAGACATGAACCTCCTTCTGTTTTAGAGCGGCATTATGCTGGAACCCCCCACCCCCCAAGCATGTAACAGTCATCTTACACACACAAAACACACACATGAAAGGGAGACATGAGAAGTGTAATCTTTCTTTTTTTTTAAAAAAAAAAAAAAAAGGAGATGTGGGTGCATTGTATTTTGGAGTATATAATAAAAAATAGCTTTATAAGACTAGAATACCATGGCAGCCAATTAGTGGGTCATCGTGCCCGGTTCATACCCCCTACCAGTGTCCCCTCACACATGCCCAGCAGTGATCGGCGAACCTGCTTGGGTTCACATGCACATCAAACGTGATTAGCTCTCCGCAGCAGGATTCCCATGAATCCTCATTCTCTCTCATCTGCCACTGACCTCTTCAGCGCACCAGGCTTCAACCCCACCGCAGTGGTGTCCCCCTTCAGCCTGGCCCAACCCAGGACCACGGGTCTCTCCTCCGCTTGTGGAAGTAATACCAGATTACAGAGCAACTGTTGTCAAATGTTTATATAATGTGTTTTTTCTAGTCCTTTCCCCCCCTCTCCTTGTTTGGACAGCTGTCCTTTAACAGCGGGACATCTTCAGATGCTGCTCTAGCATGACTCTTCTGCTTTTTTTTTGCGGAATTAACGTCTCATTTCAACTTAATAAACATGAAATACATTTCCAATTTGGCAACAGGAAGGCTCCCAGGTTACCGAGGGCGATTCGTGTGAGGTATGTTTGAGAGGCCATTCGTGCGGGCACAGGATTTTGCTTTGTTTTATATTGAGCCTGTATGTGTGTGCCTGCTTTAATGTACAGATTTTTTCTTCACAAAGCCTGATGCTTGGCTGATATGGGCAGCTGTGCATGCATGTATGTGTGTGTGTGTGTTTTCTTTGTGGACCTGCATGAGTTAAACATTTGCTCTGTGACTCAGGTATACCAAACATGTCCCAACAGGCCACCAACAGCCCAGCATGGAACACAACGCTCCGCTCAACCCACAAAGAAAGAGAGAGAGAGCGAGCGAGAGAGTGAGAAGTTTAAAGAAAACAAAAGCGGACGGAAAGAAGAGGAGGAAAAAATGCAGATCACAGAGAAAGCTCCTTTTGTTTGTTGAATCAAAGTAGATCAGCTTAAATGAAATATCCACCAAAACAGGCATTCATGGTAGGTCACAGGCAGTGGGGTAGTAGAGGAGAGAGGTGTTTGCGACCCAGGGGCGGAGGGGGTGAGGGGCAGGGTGTGACTGCCAGATGAAAATCAGCCTGGGCTGGGTCACCTCCATACTGTGAGCCACTGAGCATGTATGTAGCAGCTAACTCCGATCCAGATGCTCTCTGTCAACACAGCGAATCCACCGAGGAAACAGGGCTTTACAGCACAAGGGACAAACCACTGCACCACGAACACCCGGCCACCACCCAACATGCATTGTATTGCTTAGATGTTGCTCTTTCATAGCTAGGTCAACTTTGTCTCAGATTCTATTGTTAAAATTCCACAGGACACAAACAAGACTATTTCTGACATTAAGCAAATGTATAAAGCTATTAAAAAAAAAAAAAAAAAAAAAAAAAAGAATGTGGATAGTATAGTTTAGATATGTACAGCCAAGGAGAAAATCTAGCGCGACTTTGAGCGGACCAAGCGAAACATGATTATGTATTTCTGCTCAGCTAGCAATAGGGCATCAACCACTAGGCGAAAGCTAATGCTTTTTCATATATACTTTCTTTGTATAACAGTTATATATAATAACGTATTAGATAGGACTGTTAAACAGATCGTAAACTAATGAAGACAGAGAATGCAAGCACTGTGTGCTCTGGATGAGCTGTTCTCAGCGCCGTTAAAATAAAAGTCTGCCGCGCAATTTACGTCACTTCAGAGTTCTTACTGGCGGTGCAAATGCAACCAGAAAAATGGCGCTAGGGGAGCATTATAGTTCTCAGGGAACCACCCTGGTGGCTAGTTCCTATAACTCAAGTTAGAACAACCGGTGCGAAAGCGCCTATTATTATACCATGCATATGTTTACTTTTTTTATTATTTAAAGAAGAAACCAAACCAACGTACAGTTGACATTTGAGGCTTAATGCTATAGAAAAGCAATAAAAAAAAAAAGTGTTTTCAGCTTGTTTTTTTATTTTTATATACAAATATGGCATGCAGTTGCTTCAAACAATGGTATAAAGCTATTCAAAACATCATTCAATGTAAATTGTGATAATCGTAATTAATAATCGCAATTACAATTTCATGAGAATAATCAACAATTATGATTTTTTGTCATAACTGTGCAGCAAGGACTACTTAATAAACAGTAGAGATTAAAAATGAAGGTGAAGATGGGGTGGTGAAGGGATGCACGGTGAGGAATAATCACAGTGAAGTAAGTACTTGTGTTGTGATTGACAAGATTAGATAAATTAGCTTCTTCCAAACTTTCGGTGTAGTACTCTCAGCTCCATTGAACACATTTGATCATATTTAAACCCACTGATTTCCTCCCGAAATTTGCAAAGTAAACGAGAAAATTCAGTCTGGAAAGCTTAGAGCTCAGAGGAAATGTTACATTAGCATTACAGTAGCGTGAAACTCTAAATTGGGAGGGTCAATCACCTCGAGCGTGCTCTTAATCTGTTCTTCCACAGCTATTGATCAGCGAAATACACAGACGCTAGCTTATACTGTTAATGTATACTTCATAAGTCCACTTAAAACCACGCTTAACAAGACGAGAAAACAAATGGCAGAGAAAGAGAGAGAGAGAGCCAAAGTCTGACTACCTACGCTGGGGCCTTTTCTCCCCCTTCCTGTCAGGAGGTAAATAGCTATTGGCTGCTCAATAAGTGGCTTCGGTTCACAGAGTGAGGGGTCTTTTTCCCTCTGCTCTCCACTACCTTGACAAGCAGGTATTGACAGAGCAGTTACACACTAACCCATTGGGGGAAATCCTCTACAATGTGCCCCGGGCAGCTGATAAATGGAACTCATACGCTACCTGAGAGTATAAGCACCTATATGCACACAAACACACACGCTTTCTCTCACACACACTAACACAGAGGCATGGACACACAGAACGAGGCCTGACACACTGAAAACTTGACAAAGCAAAGAAGTCTGATGATAATAACAGGAAGTGAGACAAAGAGAAAGACGTACAAGGGCGCAAAATGGTCAGTAAAGATGTGAAGGTCATTGATGTTTCCTTGGACACAGATGTTTGTCTCTCTCTACGCCGAAATCATTTTGCTCGGCTTCAAGAGGCACAAGATTACAGGATGGGAAATTATAGTACACAAACATACGCTCGATACATGTGGCCATGATCAAAATACTTGATTAAAAAAAAATGAAAGCATTCAATAGCCAATTAAGGCCCTTGGAAACAGCTCGCTGAGTCCAAACACAGCACGGTATTGACACAGAAGAAGAAAAAACTAACAAAAAGGCGGAGAGACGAATGTGAGAAAGATTATTGTAATGCTAAAGAAACTGAGTAGCATCGATGTGGACAGCCCACCACCAAAGCAGTTCAGCAAATGATAGACAGGTGACAAAGGTGAAGGGACGAGGTAGTCGAGGGGTAACACAGAGAAAGCCCCTCATAGAGCGGTCTCCTCTCTCCGTAAGATTGTGGGCTGATAAATAGCCGGGGGTAAGGCACTGGCTATCACTTTGTGATATGATGTCAGTAACCTTCATTGATTCACGTGCAGGCAGGCAGGCCTTATCGCAGACTCTCTTCTCGGTGATATACTGAGATCTGGGGCCCCACTGCTTTTTAATACACTGCACTTTGGGTGAGGATGTCACAGGCTAACCTCACGACACCTTGGGCAATATTTTACAGCTGTACTGTGACAGCTGAGAAGGCTGGAAAAGAAAACAGTTTCACTTTACTCGTGGTCTAAAATATTTCATTTGTAAGGATACAAGATTAGAGATTTGAACAAACCCCTGAATCTTAGTATTAAACTTCAATCTGTACCCTTAACTGTATTGCGGTTAAGTGTATTGAATGTGCACTTGTAGTCTATTTCAAATCGTAAAATTAATAATATAATAGTATTTAAATTAAAGGCAACTTAAAGGGATAGCACTAAAAAATAAATTCTGTCATAATTACCCTCAAGATGTTCTAAATCTGTATGAGTTTCTTTCTTCTGTTGAACACAAAAGAAGATATTTTGAAGAATGTCGGTAACCATACGATTGACAGTAGCCACTGACTTCCATTGTATATATATTTTTTTTTTCTACTATGGAAGTCAATGGCTACCGTCAACTGTCTGGTTACCAACTTAAGGGTGAGTAAATAATAACAGAATTTTCATTTCTGGGTGAACTATCCCTTTAAGTGTAATTTGAGTACACTTTCATGGCACTTTTTTAATCAACAACATTTTTTAATAGACTTAATTACACTCTAGTAATAATGTCAAATTAAAAGTTTTGGTTACACTTTATTTTAAGGTGACAAAGTTACATTGTACTTAAGTACTAAGTAATATTAAGTAACTACATGTGATAACTATGGAATTACGGTTAGAGTTAGGGTTTGGTTTGGGGTTAGTTGCTTGTAATTATGCATAATTTACTGTTATTACTATAGTTAGTATATGTAGTAACGTGTAACTATGTCACAAAATAAAGCTTTACTTTAAATGTACATTGTAAACTATAATAATCTTTTGTCATGCTTTAATGATGTGTTTAATAACATACTAAATGTAAAGTACTTGATTATAATTTTTCCTATATTGCTAAAATGTTTTTATTGTTAAACTGTTATTCAAGGTTACATTCGAAGGTAATATATTTTACACATATTAAATTGTGACTTCAGCAGTATACACTTCAATCAAATTAGACAATAGAATTAATTAAGTACTTAAGTTGGTCACAAAAGCACTCTAAAGTTCAGCTAACTGAATTTAATTTAAACTATAATACATTTTAATTTAATTGCAATTAACGTGCAAGTAAGTGTCTAAAAACACAACATTCAGTTAAGTACATTCTTAGTATATCATTGTCATACTTTTTTTTTTAAAGTATGCTAAAGTTTAGAGTAATACGTCATCACATGTGTGCTAAAGACAAAATGATACATCTTATCAAAATGCAATACAAGGTTTACAAGTACAATAGCAATGCACTAAAACCTCAAAAACATTAATAACCACTCAGCAAACCCCCAAAACACCTTAGCATTGAGGCAGCGAGTTTAGCATGCACTAGTTAATTTTATTCTTGCTCTTTTGTTACATCCTTTGATAGGTAAAGTAGTAGAAAAGACTGGAAATAATGTGAAAAAGAAGAGGAAATCAACTTAACATAAGCACCATACAACTTTAGCATATGAGCTAAATGCTAGGCCACAGATCTGGCTAAACAAATTGCAATGTTTACAATGTTTTAAACACAGTTTCTAACGGAAAGAGGTCACCGTAGTCCAAGAATTCTGAGGTAAAAAGTGTTTTTGAGTAGGTCACATATGACGAAAACTAGCAGGTCTGAGCCGAATGTTTTTCCACCACTAAGTTTGGTGGACGAAAGAAACACTCAGACACGCACTACCAGAAATATCAATGTGCTGACAGGAACTTCCCTCACTCAGATTTACCCATACACCTGACCTGAGTGAAAACAGAACACACACTTATTCTGATGTAGTCTATGTGGGCAGAGCGTTGAGGAAGACAAAAGCGACTGAAGGAATAGCAGCAGTATTATCCTATGTATTGATTTTAGCTGTTGGGTATTACAGAGGGAAAGAGTGGTTTTATCAGACTAAGATCCCCCTACACTTTTCCTAACTAAACCAGTCTTTCCACAGCTTATCTGGCCAGAGAGGCTATTACTTACACCTTCAATACACCCTTCACTAGGGAGGACAGGAGTTAACATGGCTTTTTGGTGAGGCTACTTGCCTCATCACGAGTGAACCTGCTGAAGAGACCTGCATGGCTAGTCACCAGAACATTTTATGTTTTGCACACTAGTTCCCATTGTGGGATGCTGGTGTCCCCACAAGGTCTTTTAACTAACCCAACCATCAAAACTTGTTTGGTAAAACTCTTAGTTTCTTCATACATTTTTATTTTATTTGAAACAAATCAATTTAACTAAATATTTGGGGGTTACAATACTGATTGAGAAAACGTTTTTTTTTTTTTTATTATTAAAATGTACAAGCATCTCCAGATAGATCTGCTCTCCAGGGCTTCCTAAAGTTCACCTATAGATTAAGTCTGGTGATCTAGCAATTAGGCTTCTTCCTCTTCCTCCTTCTGTCTTTCTATCTGCTCTGAATATGAGCAGCAGAATGGAGAGATAATGAGAGCAGTATAATCCCACAGAGGAGTCTAGTACATCCTCTAATCACAGACTAAATGTTGGTTTTAATTACAGAGAAAGAAAGATATCCGAAGAGCACAATGCCACTGAAGTTTGAAAAACTGGTAAACGCCAATTATCGTACAAAATCTGTGGTTATTCTATTGGCACATCATCCCTACGCCAAGATACGAGCATCACAGGGAACGCTTTTATTTCGATGTGTTCTTATTTCCCAATATTAATAATGGAGACAGGTTGGGACAGAGAAAATCTCCACTTCGCAATTACTGTAAAAATCCATAATCTAATCAATGCGCAATTCAAAGGGATTGTCTTAATACATATAAAATATGGCTTGTGCTGAATATGTATACAATGATAGGCTGCATAAATGCTATTGTGAAAATGACCAATGAGGGGATTGCGCCTATTGAGGAAACGAGGCAAAAGTTTAACGATTTACATATTTCATCACAAGGCGAGGCAAGAGTGTGAAAATGCGGGGAAGAGGATTACAAAACAAGTCAATCCATTAAAGAAATACAAGCAATCTTTTTAGAGCCAATCCCGATTTCTCAAGACTTTGACAATGTAATCCACTATGTCAAATACCCTAAGCACACTCAATAGGCTGGGAAAGAGAGCGTGCAAAGATTTTCTGAGTGAGTGTAGACCACAACCAGGCAGAGAGGAGTGTGTTCTGATACCCGGAACTGGCACGATCTCTTAGGGCACTGTTGGCCGCCTCGCCTGACTCTGAGCCCGCCTTGTAATTTGCTAGGGGCGGAGATAAATCTTATCTCAGAGACCTGATTAAGTTTTTAATTTACACTCCAATCAATAGCCCAAGTCTATTGGCAATATGTCTGAAACTCTATTTACCAAAGGATTCGCTGCTATCAATTGATCAAGGACCTCGCAGCCATAAATTATAGACATATGTTTGTGTGTCAGTGTGTGTGTGGTGGAATGTGTCCGTGCCGGGGGAATTGTTTCGTTGAAAAGTGAAACGATGGGAAAGTTTAAGCTGTAGGCAGTGCAAAGTTGCCCCCAACAGAGCTGATCGTCTTACATCTACACACCCTCAAAATCACAAAGAGCTCGGGCTCTATCTTTTAACAGTGGCGGCTGGGGGTAGGGTGTGTGAGTTTGGCCACATGTGCAAAGATTTGTACGGTTCCATCACGTTTGTTACACCAATCCAAGCATTCAAATGGCCAAATTAAGACATCGAGATTACACAATGCTAGTCACGTGTTGAGAAAAACTCCAGCACCAACTCTGGCCTGATCCCTCCCACTTCCGGTTCCTTTCTGCATGAGAGCCATTATCTGTTTACAATCCTGTGCTTTCCAAACGGAACTCTTCAGGAGGAATCTGCTCTCGTTGCCCGTATGCTGAATTCCTGAGCTCAGTTCGTCCGTCTGGCTGAGAGTCAGAGCAACATGGGAAACAGAGGCAGGGATTGTTCAGGCATCGGTTTGCACCACCATGACATCCAGGAAACGTCCCAATGGCTATTTTAAGCTATTTTGATATTTGTTTAGAACTTCACAGGCTGTGTGTGGTAGAAAAGTCTGGAATAGAGAGAGACTGTACTCAGGAAATGTGAAGAAAAGATCATGAAATGTAAAAAGGTGAAGGTACCTTCTTTCATAACAGAGGTGAAGTAGTGTATGTAAACAATGTGTTATCTGTGATATTTCTCCAGTGTGGTGGGCAGGGTGCCGGTGGGACTCTCTCACTCTCTTTCCCAGGAAAAGAGCGGAAAGAGGGCAAGTCCTTATTGGCATGGAGAAAGTGTCGTCATAGCATTTCTGCTCTGACCCTGCTGACTCGCCGATTCCTTAACATGAGATCATTCTGGACAGCTGACCTCAATATCACTGTGCTGCGCTCTGCCAGCCAACTACACATCCACAAGAGCTTCTCCTCCGTATAACAGAAGATAGTGACCACACTACTGCCCACACCCCCATTCAGCCCAGACACACATTTGAAATACTCCCTTTAAGCTCTGAGAAAGTATACACCAGAACTACAGTACAATCAAAATTGGCAATGTTCTCAATGGAATAACAGTATACCACTTATTATACTGTATACTGCATTCTAGTGAAACTGTATGCAGTATGCAATGATACACATTTGTAACAGTAGTAGTAACGCTTTACAATAGTTCACTTTGTCCATATTAGTTAATGCATTAGGTATCATGAACTAACAATGGATAATACTTTTATAGCATTTACTAATCTAAGTAAATATTAATTTCTACATATACTAATACATTTTTAACATGGTATAAATTAGTTACATATTATGAATAAACTAGTGCTGTCTAATCGATTAATCGCAATTAATTGAATCTAACAAATGTTTGTTTACATAATGTGTGTATATATATATATATATATATATATATTATCAAGCAATCAATCACTCATTTATAAAGCACTTTAAAAAAACAATAAAAGCATACCAAAGTGCTGTACAAGAAAATCATTTCAAACACACACACACACACACACACACACACACACCAAAAAGCAATTAATTATAAAAAACAAATACATAAATAAATACCTGACATCAATTTTGCAATTCTCCTCAATTTTTTACTACTGTGTTTATTTGACGATCAAATTTGAGCTTAGAATCAAAAATTATGCCCAAGTTAGTGGCATGACTTTTTATATAGGATGAAAACTGCCCCAGACTCGTTTTTGGAGTAAACAATGTGGAATCATGTATAGAGAAAATAGCAACGGCCCTAAAATAGAGCCCTGAGGTACCCCGTAACTTACAGAAGCAGAAGAACAATTATTCCCAATCTTTACAGTGAAAGTTCTACCCTTATATATATATATATATATATTTATATTATGTAAACACAAACTTTCATGTTAGATGCGATTTGACAGCACTAGAATAAACATAAATCATTGAATTATATTTATAAATTAATAATAATCTAGCAACAAAAATGTGGTAAAAAGCTTTACCTATATGCATTAACTAATGTTAACAAATTAAACCTTATTGTAAAGTGTTAACATTATTTTGTCTTTTTAACCTAATTGGGTGTAAAATTGTCAAGAAAGTTGCTTCCAGATCATTTACTGAACTCACTGCATTGTAAGATAAAGTATCCTACGCAATGAACTTTGTATACTACACATTTTAGTAGTATAGGAATTCGTTTAGAAGTAGGTCATCTGTATATCCCTTGGTTTTAATAAATTTGCATACCGGGTAAAGTATGCTTACTTTAGAATATACAGCAGTAAAGTAATAAAATAATACGCTATTATGCCATTTAGAATATACTCAAAGAATCTTTTTCCACTCTCTCTTTTTCTTCCTTCGTATATATTTCAAGAGTGAAATAAATAAATGAAAGGAAACACATGGTGGGTTGTATTAAACAGATGCCACATACGACATTCATCCTCACACTGGCTAGTGTGTACATTTCAAACTATACACACACGACAGGCAACAGAGGACACGCACATTATACCTTCTTTCACCAAACGTTTCTGACGGTGAGTGACCGGAAATGGAGAGAGCGAGAAGAATAAGGCACTGATAAATGATTCGGGGAGGAATTTTAAGTGCTATTTTGTCACGAAGTGAGCCTCACTCTGGCGGACTCTAGCATAAACATGTGTCAGGACTGCATGTAATTACAGAAGAAAAACTTCCTCTTGTTCTACGTGCATTAAAAAAACTGAAGTATCTGTGAGTGTGTGTGTTTTATAGCCCCCAAACCTGCTACACATACTTTAAAGATGAACAAACACAAAACAGCCATTTTGGCACCTACTGCCATAAAATCCTGTTAACCAAGTGTTAATAAACTGGTAACATGTAATCAGAGCTGTCACATGAATGGCATGCGATGTGAAGAATGGACAAAATCTGGTTTCCAGAATATTCAGGACACGAGTGTGTGCTCCAGTAAACAATGAACGATTTATGCTCTGAAAATTGTGTAACACTTTCACAAAATGCCTGTCAAAGATCTCCAATCATGTACGCAACAATCCCACAGTCCTTGATGATGTCCAGATTTGTTTTGATAGAGTCAGTCACCGTAGTTTCTAAAAAGAGGGCCATAGTGGGGCCCATTTTCCACACTAACCCTCATGTTTCTCAGAGCTGCTATAATTAGCCAACTTTGTTCTTCGCTGCATGTCCAAATGATATTTACATATACAAATCCCGTTTGGCTGCCGAGAGACCATTCCAGCAAAACCAGCAGAGTTTGCTCAAAATGACAAAACAAACAGGATGAATATGTGTCGAATGCCCCACAGATAATGAAAAAATATGGATGGTTTGAATGCGGTTGCATTGTGTTTTGACTGAAAACGAAGCACCCAGCATGAACGGCGTATTACCATTATGCTGTCAAGTCCTTCTGAGTGTTTTGGGGGTCAGTGGAAGCTCTTTAGCTCGGGCAGGTCAGGGCTTGAGGTCTGAATGCATTATAAAGAACATTCCAGAGCTCTCAGCAGACAGCAACCGCTGGAAGCAAACGCCCTCAGACGCTGCATAACCCTCAAACTTCTCCTCAAGCACTGCCAAGTCTCTCTCGCTTTCACTTCCTCTTCTGTCCTGCAGATTACTCAAGCGGTTAAGCATTGCATGATGTCATGATGTCATAACACTGTCTGATCGGTGGATGTCATCAGCAAAAAAAGATGAAAAGTTTCAGCCCTCTTGTTGTAAAGTTTATCAGTGGACACATCTGATATTAAACAAAGTGAAATCAATGTGAATAGGATTTCCTGAGTGCTTAACACACTTTTTTTTACTCTGTGTTCTCAGGCCTGGCTCATTAGGGGCCATCTTGATTAGCTGCGGAAGGCTTTGTTGAAGAGCTATTTGTACGTTCACTAACAGTGAATGAGAAAATGAAAGAGAGAGAGAGAGAGAGAGAGAGAGAGAGAGAGGGGGAGAACGAGGCAGGTTTGCAGGTTTCAGTTGAGGCCTCGCCCTTGCTCTGCCACGATTGTAAACTTTTTCTGTTGATATGCAAAGCAGTGCAGATCATTTGGGTCCCCATGGCAACAGCGCCCCTGCTTTGCACAAATGTAATGATTAATCGCGCCTTTGATAACAATGGCCGGCACCGCTGTTCCAACATAAATGCTGTGAGGAAGACAGTGTGTGACTGCATGGGGATCCATACACAGATCTACACGCACACCCACTCCCCTGCTGTCGACTATTCGCTGAATGCGAGGGGTGTGTGGCCATGTGTGACCACGTGCTAGCTCGCACTACTACACAAATCGGAAAACTAGTCTTGACTGCAAGACTGGTTCTCTTATGTGCTCTCTTGTGAGGATAGACAGACAGACAGACAGACAGATAGATAGATATATGGATAGAAAGAAAGCAGAACTGAACATTTAAATATGATAAAGCAATAAAAAAAAAAGTATAAATGTTTAAAGTGCAAAATAATTATAAAGAACAACAGGTAACACTTTACAATAAGGTCTCATTAGTTAACTAATGCATTCACTAACATTAACAATGAGCAATAGCTATATTTGTTACGGAAGTTATTGTTCTTTGTTATGGTTAGTTAAAAAAATACAACTGATCTTTGTGAGTTCATGTTAGCTGAAGTCCATTAAAAAAATACAGTTACAACTTTTGATTTTAATAATTTGTTATTAAACATCAACTAAGAAATTAACATTAACTAAGGTTAACAAATGCTTTTAGAAGTATTTTTCCATTGTCAGTTTATGTTAACTAAGGTTAATTAATGGAGCCTTGTTGTAAAGTGTTACCGAACAATAATAAGAAATCAGAACATTTTCAATCAATAGGCTATCTAGGGCATGCTGTAGTCTAGATTAAAATTCAAAAATGTTCAAGTTTGAAAATAAATAAATCAATCACTGTGAATACAAAAACCTGAATGGCTGTTTAAAACATTTAAATACTGTTCAGAAACAGAAAGTAGCACAGCTGATTTGTTTGCGGTGTTACCAATTTAATGGCTGCATTTCTGCTGTTCCCGAAGCGCCATCTACTGTCAGAGAGTGAATGTGCATTTTCATTCAGTGCCTCATTGACGCAGCATACAGTGGTGTTGTGCATTTTAACCAGTGGATGGGAAAAGTATTCTTAAAATGCATTCTAAAAATCTAAATCATAATAAATAATTATTCACTGTATTTTGAAGTGCCCACTATAACAATACGTGTATGTTTATTTTTGTGATATATCGTATTACCGTATATCGGCACGTCTAATCGATAGATTCCCTGAGCATGTATTGTGCATCCCTTAAAGAAAAAAAAAAAAGGTAAATTCGGGTAAACTGGGCCACACTGTAACAATCATGTCAATGTGAAACAGTGGCCCAATTTATCTGAATTCACCCTACAGATAGATGAAGCCGTTGTGTGTATGTGTTCGTACAAGCCAATGTTGCGGCTTGCGAGTCAATGCAGGAATGTTGCCAGAGTTTAGGTCTCTGAAATGTAATTCAATCAGTGCCACTTGGCTTTGACGCAGATTCACTTTGTCAGTTGCGCTTTACCATTAATTTATCATTTCGAAAACAGAGACAATCCAAACAATCATTTCTCTTTCCTCTGATACCTGTCAGAGAGGGGCGGGTGCAAATCTAATAACTGCATTTTATTGGCCGACACCACAGCTTCACTCCTACACATGGACAGGCTCCACCTAAACTCGTGAAGTGGGTTAAACATGAGGGATAAATCCTCCAGTTGCTACTAGCCAGATGAGTATCACCCACAGGCCTGACAGAAGGGCTCACCCAGTCCACCCCCCTGCCTAAAGCTGCATATATACATACTACTGAGGGAAAGTCAACAGTGTTATGTCTAGTGTCCAGATGGTCAGACATAGTATAGAAACATGGCCTCTGAAAGGGGCCAGGCTGGGATCTTGGCCATGCAGCACAGGGTTAATGGTGCCGTGAAGAGAAACAATGATTTTTGTCCTGGTCAAGCTAGTAGCTCAGATTTTTGGTCACAGTAAAAATTGCAAAAATATATAGTTTAAAGGATTAGTTCTCTTTAAAATGAAAATTACCCCAAGCTTTACTCACCCTCAAGCCATCCTAGGTGTATATGACTTTCTTCTTTCTGATGAACACAATCAGAGTTATTAATAAATATCATATTAATAAATATCCTGATACATCCAGGCTTTATAATGGCAGTGAACGGGACCAACGAGTATGAAAGTGCATCCATCCATCATAAACGTACTCCACACAGCTCTGGGTGGTTAATAAAGGCCTTCTGAAGTGAAGCGGTGCGTTTGTATAAGAAAAATATCCATATTTGACAAGTTATTAAGTAAAATATCTGTCTTCTGCCAGAAAGCCTGCCATATTCAGTTACGCTTTTTTTACGGAAGGTGTTGGACGTAGCGTAGGCGTTTTGAACTGCAAGAAGCGTTACACTTTCTTCCTATGTTGAATACAGAAGGCGGTCTGGTGTAAGCTGTATATTTTACTTTATAACTTGTTAAATACGGACATTTTTCTTACACAAATGTATCGCTTCATACTTGTTGGTCCCGTTCAATGAAATTATAAAGCTTGGACGTGTCAGGGTATTTATTAATATAACTCCCATTGTGTTCATCAGAAAGAAGAAAGTCATATACACCTAGGATGGCTTGATGGTGAGTAAAGCTTGGGCTAATTTTCATTTTAGAGTGAACTAATCTTTTAATCTAATATAAAACTACTGATTTATCTCAATTTCAGCCAATTCTTACAGATGCTTCAAACAATAACAGAAGTCATTCTTGCAATTTCAATATAACTATCTAAACTCTCTTTTAAAAAAAGGTACAGCTGTCAGTGTGATGATACCTTTTAAAAAGGCTCTAATATGTACCATTTAGGTACTAATATGTATACTTTTGGTATCAATATTTACCTTTTTAGGTACTAATATGGACTCTGTCGGTACAAAGGTGTACCTTTTGAAAGGGTACTACCCCAGTGACAGCTTTTGTACCTTTTTTTCTGAGAGTGCATTGCATGCCAGCTAGATAACATCACCTTGGTGACAAGTTTTAACGAGCACAATCCATAACAACATTACGTAACATCACAGAAACCCAAATGTTTACGTTTTCAAGCATTAAAGTGTAGTGATGTTGTGACCTGCTAGGGCAAGTGACAGTTCCGTCAACTGGCCCAAACTCATTCTCACACTGTCCGCAGACCAGCGGGCCACCTTATTGTTGAGCCCTGCAGATGTTGCCAGGCCCTGGCGGGTCACACAATCACAGACACATTTGCATTCCTGATAGAGGGAATTGGGATTAAGGGCCCTGAATGCCTTTCTCAATTCTGACAGAGTCTGAACACACATCACAGAGAGAAAAAGCAGGACGACATGGGGAGAAAAGGCTATGGAGAAAGAGAGAAAAAGGACAATGAAAAGAAAAGCACCTTGAGAAAATACAAAAAATGTTAAAAGTGGGCGAGAGAAAGGAATGCAGAAGGAAAAAAAGGACAACTTGAAAGAGGGAGAGAGACAGGAATATAAAGAAAATGTATTTAACCAAAAAAAAAAAACAGCTATTGCGAAGATCTTTAACAGTGGGTTAAAATGTTTGAATGTAATTACATTTATCATAAAATATAAAAACTTTTTGAAAAAAATAAATCACAAAAAGAAGATTTTATATGATAAAACCATAGACATTTTCTTTTTTGTCAAACATTATTAGATCTTGTTCACTGTTAAATGTATTGAATTACATCTGTAGTTACTCTTTTATGACACCTGTGAAGAACTTCATACATTTACTAAGAATCACCTTGGGACCAGCTGATTAAAAATAATTATAAAAAGGTCTCAGAAAAGTGATTACAGTAATGAATTGATGCATTTAAAGTGTGCCTTGACTGTCCGCATATGTTTTTAGGCCACTGTATGTGTGTGACAGTTGTTTGGCACAATGAGGGGAGAGAGAGAGGGGCCCTTGTCCGGGGCAGAGGTCTAGAAGAACTTGTTTTATCCTCTGCAAGAAACAGTACTGACCAGCTGTGTTCAGTGAAGAACCATGGCTTAAACAAACATACACAACCTTTGATCAAACCACCATGGCCCAGCCAAACATGCCCCTAAGCAGACACAGAGCATACAAACAGTCATAGATCTAGTTGTGTGTTTAAGTGTGTGTGTACGTGTGTGGAAGTTGAGCTTGGCATAGTGAAAAGGCAACATAGTGGTGAAACTCAAGAGGCAGTGTAAATAAAGAATGAAAAGACAGTAAGAATCTTTCTCTTTCACTTTGTCTGTTTCCTATGCTAATTATTAGCATGCATGGCTGCAGTACACAGTCATGGGCTCTGTTCCAAAACCTAGTGAGCTCCCTAGCTGTCTACGGCTTACTTAGACAGCTGCCTTCTGTGGCAAAATGCCGCTAATCACATGAAGCATATGAGAGACACAACACATAACTGATTCCAATAGAGTTTGGTGTTAGCATGTTTGTATATAACATGATACTTGCATAAATGCATGACACACAAATGTTGGGAAAAATAGTCAGTTTGTGAAAAATTAGGACATATAAACTTCTTTTGAATCTGTCATCTACTTTAAATTTTAAAATAGCACTATTTAGATGAAGTAGCCTATATGAAACACAGCAATTGATTCCACCAGTTTGATGTTAGCACGTTGCTACGCTAACGGTATGATACTCTAAGCATTAAAAAAGGCATTGCAAACATTGGGTAAAATCATTCAGTTTTAAATAAGCAAAAAAGAATGAACAATTAACAAGAATTTAGCAGTGGTTCTCAACCAGGGGCCGGGGCCGTCTAGGGCAGGGTTGCCAGGTTTTCACAACGAAACCTGCCCAATTGCTACTCAAAACTAGCCCAATCATGTTTCAGGGGGGTCCCCAAGTGGAAAATCATGTTCCGGGGAGTAAATTACACATTTTTGGTGGGGTTCCCTGGTAAAATTTGCATTCCAGGGGCTAAATATCATGTTATTTCAGGTCGCTTCAGCCCACGGACATGAAAACAACCCACGGCAACAGTAATAATGTAGCCCAATTCCACAGGAAAACCGTGGACTTGGAAACACTGGACTAGGTTGTGGAATAGAGCTATAGTGTCTCTCCTAAGCCCACAATAAGGATAACTAAAGAGGCACCACAACTAATTAGTTTTAACTGCAGGAGAAACAGGCACTGAGGGATGAGCTAGTCTAAGAAAGAGCTGGAAAGCAGACCAGAGCAAAGCTTATCCAATTGATTTATATTCACAGAGGTCAAACCCAAATTCAAGGATCTGGCTAGTCTCAAACACTGTCAAAATTTCCTCCACCTCAGAACATTTCTGCTCAAAATGGAGGTATCGCCTGCCCTCTTGGAGAGTTGCCTGCTTCTGCCATAATTCCATCAGAGCTAATTGCTTCCAGCACCGTTGTCATTTCTGCTAAAGAGGGACACTTTTCAATCAACAAAAGCCTGTCCGTGCTGAAGCGTGGCTGATATGAGATCTGCTGTTGTGTGTAAACATTTGCAGCAGCACGATCTGTACGACATGATAAATTCCATGTTATGGCAAACACCTAAAAATAATTAGCCTAAAAATAATGTGCTGCCAGTTTTGTAAACTTTGCTTTTTATGGTGAAATATTGTGTTGTTGCATATCTGGCTCATTCTTGGTCTCTAAAGCTTGTTCCTGGACTGTAAGTTAGTGACTGTGGCCCTGTTCTCTGGCAGCACTGCAGGGATACTGTAGAGTCGAGTATATACCGCCCCTGTCCGCAGTCAATGCGAGCCACTGACTCCGAAAGTTAATATTTGCCTCTCTTCCACTCATAAATTTGCATGCGATTAAAAAAGCTGACCTAAATGCATTTTGAGCACCACAAGTAATTAGTTAGAGCATCCTTTGTAGGAGGCCATGTGTTAAGAGGTTTTATCCCCCCTTTTGGAAAATCCAGCTAACACCAGCTTCAGATGGTAGCTAGATTGATGTAGTGTTCATACAGGCAGTGCAAGACAACAACTGGAAATTCATTATCTTCAATGAGAAATTTGAGCTGACATCTGTGACCATCTGTGCCAAAGTTCAACTTTATGCACATGCAACTACCAATGACTACTAGCAACAGTAACATTCGTTTTTTCATGTTTAAATACTGTAAAGCTGTTTGGTTTAAAGTCATCTATTGTATAAAGTGCTATATAAATAAACGTAACTTTACTTGACAGGAGTGCCAAATTCCAGAGCTCATGCAAACATCTACATCGCTATGATCAGATGCAGGTTTTGTTGTGTGTTTATTTTGTTATTGAGAGGAAAGTGCGCAGAACGTATTAACATATTTATCTAAACGGCAATCTCAGCAGAGTGGACGGCGTCAGGATGTTCGCTACCAGTATGCCGCTGCTCACATATTTCAAACTTTTTACCTCAAAGCGAAGAACGAAAAAGAACATCATTATTAGCATATCAAGGCCTTTAGTGGCAAGACAATTTTATTGGTTTCTAGCTGGTCCCACTTGTTCTAAAAAGTTGATCAGCTAAGATCCAGTTGGTGGACCTGTTTCAGCCTTGCAGATCATATAGATCAATCTAGTTAGAACTGGTAGACCACCTTGGACAAGTAACAAACCAGCTACCATATTCCCAAAAACAAACTGACCACCTTAAACTGGTACACCCTGGTTTTCCAACAAAGTCCACTGCCTTACTAATAGAGAACAAGAACTGAGGAACACAAGTTGCCTTGCAATTCTCATCTATATCAAGCCCTGAAATCAGTTCCATGTAGAAAGGAGATGCCCTGCAAACAGACCCCCCTTGATGTTGAGGAGGAGTGTCAATGAGGGGCTAATAAAGAAAGACAATGAGTAAACAAGTAGGGCAAGACCACCCCAGCTTGTAGGACCTCCCTTCCTCTCTCTGGGCTGGCACGGACTCAATGGGATCTGCCGTAATTAGTCTCACCAATGCTTGTTTAGCATTTACATATAAATGCTCTTGCTGGCAAGTGCTAAACACACCATCACAAACCATGCCCAAAACAGACGGTGACCACACCTCCGGACCCTCCAGGAGAGAGAAAGGGGTCCCAGGGGGCACTCCGCAGACACAAGCCCCCTCTGTGGCTCTCCTCCCCCGTGGCCCGTTGCCTTCAACAGGTTGGCACCCATCTGCTAGCAGCGAGGGGCCACGGCTTAGCCTGCTCTCAGTTCCTGTTTCATAGGAGATTGTGAAAGATGGCAGCCAGGCTTCCTGTTTCTCTGCTTATGTCATGAGAGCGTTTTCGACCCTATGAAATGAGCCCTGACAAAAACAGGCAGGTGCACACATAGTGTTCTCAGGATATTTTAAAGGATTAGAATTAAAATTTCATGATAATTTACTTTTTTATTAATTATTTACTTTTTTTTTTTTTTGTAAGGAAAATATTCCAGGATTTTTCTCTATATAGTGGACTTCAATGGCTACCAATGGGGTAAAAATCCATCTAATTTTCTCCTTCAACTTCAAAATCAAACGAAATCGTTGTTTTACCTTTTCTTTTTGTGTGTGTGTGAAGGCCGTTAGACTTAGTCTTTGCACGTTCGCTTTGTAGACACTTGCTCGGTATTTCCGCCTACGTCAAGCGTGACCTTTCCAACATGATTACGTAATGCGTGGCGCATCTCAGAGCTAGTGCAAGACAAGCATTTGTGGTTAAAAAGTATTTTTTTAATTTATTTTTTAGAAAATGACATCTTTTTTACTAGATAAGACCCTTATTCCTCGCCTGGGATCACGTAGAGCCCTTTGAAGCTGCACTGTAAATGCAATTTGGACCTTCAACCCGTTGAACCCTGTTGAAGTCCACTATATAGAGAAAAATCATGAAACGTTTTCCTCAAAAATTTCTCTCTTTTCAACTGAAAGAAAGAAAGACATAAACATCTTGGATGACATGGGGGGTGAGTAAATTATCAGGAAATTTTAATTCTGAAGTGAACTAATCCTTTAATACATTTTCTTTCAGGCTGTTCAGACCGTGATAGTAAAGTGTCTGGCCCCACAGATGGGAACTGAGAAATAAAAATAACAAGACCTCTTCCCTGTAACTGCTCCGTGATCACCTCATCTAGCTTTGGGATGGCTGCTATTGTTCTCTTTCTGTACAACATGCAACAATTCTTTCCTTTCCATGAGCCTCCCCCCTTCTCCCTCTCTCTCTTTCAGTTTCCTCCACGTCTCTAGCAGTTGTTATGACAGATCGATTCATAAAAACGGAGTGGAGGAAGGAAGTGATGAAACGAGTGTCTGTGCACCCTCCACCCCTCCATCCCATCCACTGTAAACACAATGAAAGTCACCAACAGGAGATACCCACACCAGAACGGAGATAAGCTACAGAACACTCAGAAAAACACACACAGCTGGCCCTCGCAGCAGTGACTGCTAGCAGTTCTTCTCCCTGCCTAAAACTAACACTCATCGGATTCTGATAAATTGTATTGCTCTTTCAGAGCTCGGGATATTCTCTGTGGAGTTTTTAGTTATTCTTTATTTAAGTAGCAACTTTTTCTCAGATGTTTTTCTTAAAATTCCATAGGAAAGATAGAATTGTTGACAATTGTTAGAGCAAAGCTATGCAATTAGTGAATAGCATAGCTCAAACAATTTGTTCTGGGATGAATTTGATGAGAAACGTTTGTGAAATCTTTGGCTTTAATTGCAGACTGTGGTATCTTGGCACAGTGTGTGACGTTGTTGAGATCTTTTCTGAAATTCTAGAGAAGTCTTTTTTTTCTCAGGAGTAACATCTGAGGATCAGGAAACTTAAGCTGGCTCAGAGAAACAACTGAGTTATTAAATAGACCTCATTAACATTTCTTCTTTTCTATGGGAGGGAGCCAATCTTGAATTTAGCAGACAGATATTTTTACATGCAACATGATTCAGTTCCATATACTGTATGTGATTTGGACTTCTGACAAATTCTGACGCCCTGTCACACGAGTGTCATATTCCCTGACAGCACGTCTGTCATTACCAGCTTGAGACATTAATATTTACGTGCCACTGAACAAATTAGCTTTTGATGTGTATTTCCAGCGGCCGCAAGCCAATGCGTTCCTCGACTTGTGTCATCCAGTCTACCTTTAAACAGCCATCGGGTTAAACTACAGTGAGAGAAACAAGAGGGGAAAATAGGTTATCTTGCTTATGTGTATAGTTACAAACTCGTCACAAAGCACATCGAAAAAGGGGACAGAAAAAAAAGGAAAAAAAGACTGGCACTTGACAAAGTAACTGATCCATAAATGTTTCATGTGAGCGCCAAGCCTGTCTTTCACCTCTGCCTGACCCCCCTACACTCCTCTCTCTTTCTCTCTCCCACTCTCTCGCTTATTTGCTGTCCGGTTAGTTCACTCAGCTTTAGAGAGAACCAAAAATACAAACATAAAAAAAAAAAAAATCATCTATAAAAATGAGGTATTCTTTAAATTAGGTAAAAATAGAAAAAAATAGCTGAAAGATAAGGGCATAGCAGCTCCATGAGACCAAAAAACGTGTATGAAATGTGACTAGGAAAGATTTTATTTATTTTATATTATTTTTTTTTTTTTTTGTGGAATAGCAAGTCATTACATTTAAAAATTAGACAGTATTAGGTAAAAGGTAATCTTTTTTTTAATTATTATTACATGCACAGACAAATTGTCCGCAATAATACAAGGAATGTGCATTAAGATACAAAATATAGAAAATGTCAACAGCGTTACAAGTAATCAGATTACTTTTTTAAAGTAACGCATTCATTTTACATTCACAACAAAACATCTGAGTTACTTTTTCAAATAAGTAACGCAGGTTACTCTGTTTTCCCATTTATTGACTGACAGCTAAATGTGAACATTCATTTACTCATTTTACTTGCACAAAAAAAGATTCAGTATTCCTCAAAATGAATAAAAGTAGTGAAATACAAACCTGCAATAATTAAATATGTTAAATAATACAAATATACTTTATGTATTTAATCTCACTTTAATAACTTTGCTGCTGACTTTCGATAATCCAATTCAACCAAAAGGGTGTGAAAGGGCCTTAACATTTGCGGATTTAAAAACAAACAAACAAACAAATAAACAGGCAAGCCCAGTCCAGGTGAGAAAAAAAATAACACAAATGTAATGTAACAAAAAGTAACTAAGTAACGTAATTAGTTACTTTTTTAGGAGTAACACAATACTGTAACTCATTACTTTTAAAAGTAACTTTCCCCAACACTGGTTGTCAATTATGTTGACTTTAAAATTTGAAAACAGCAGCTGATACTGATTGTGTGTCACAAAAGGTCGGTCTGACACATGACAGAACGGCAGACAGCATGTGTGACGTCACGGTGTGGGGGTCACCGATCTATTGTGGCTGTCTGGCCTTGAGGAATCCCCAGTGGCACGATCGCACCCCAAGCCCACTCATCCAGTCCCCCAAATTAGAATCAGGGTGAGGAGCGGCTTGAATATGTAACAACCTAAGGACGCAAGGTCAATTCAACTGAAACAACAGAAGGGGTTCAAGCCTTTTTCCACACATTGTCGCCCGCTGTCCTCTGTGTGTTTTTTACATGTGTGTCCATCTCTGTATAGAGTCGCACAGCTCCTTTGATTCATTTTACTATTTAAGATTCTTAAAATGCACAAAAGGAATAAAACAAGTGTTTAGCAGTGCAGAGACAGAGATTGTGTGTGTGTGCACATGTAGGTAACGGATGAGTAACCAAACGCCCCGTCCTCAGAAGGACAAACAGCAATAGTACGACTTTACTCAGGCCTGATTTAATTGTGGTCCTATGTAACACTTAATAGAGAGCACAGTGCACCTGGCAAAAACAAGTTACACCCAAGAGGGGGGTGGAGGGGTGTCCAACAGTACCAATTAAACACCTTAGCCAATGAGCTGACCTCTCACAGGACTCCTCGTGCCAATAAACCAATCACACCACACCTCTCATGTCTCATTAAATACCTATGTGATAGGAAGGCGACAAGGAGAGACAGCTTTTTTTTCCGCCTAACATTTAATTATAATGTCTGGGAGGAAAAGAATTCTGTGAAGTAAACAATCATCATTACTATTGAAAACAACGCCACTTATTCTGAGCGCCGAGACACAGACACATATATTTGCACACTGCTGTCATATTTTTCTTTTATTAAAACAAAGCTTATACAGCTTATTTACAACTCGTAAATAAGCTACTAAAATAGTGTAAAAGTACTAAATTAAAAGTCTCAACAAAATAATTTATTTAATAAAATATGCATTTACATATAACAGTGCTTCTTAGAACCATTAAAAAATATTAAATTGTCAGTCTGAGACTGTGGTTTCATAAATGATGCGCTATATAAAGCAAAGCAGAACTGAATCCTAAATTTATTTCCTCATAGAAATATTTGAAATGGCACCAAAATGGCTGCCATCAGAGACGAATGTGATCTGTCTGCACACTCTATCAGACACTGGCCTTGATCCTCACACACACACATTATAATATATATATATATATATATATATATATATATATATATATATATATATACACACACTAGCATAGACAAAACAGGGTCACAATAAGTGCATAAATACGTACAAAAATAAATTTCATAAATGCATTTTTTTATTTATTACATTAGATTTAGTAAATTTAAATTTGAATTATTTACATTTAATCATTTAGCAATTATATGTGAGAAAATATAAATACAGACAATAAAATGCTTAATTTTAACATATTGTTCAGTGTCCTTAGAATTATTTATAATATATTACTGACACAGCTTAGTACCAGTTTATGAATTTGATGATTCAGTGTATATTTTGAGAATGAAAATTAGAACAAAACAAATTCTTATTTCCTGTTTTTCAAAATAAGAAAATGTGTACAAAAAAAAAAAAAAAAAAAAGAAAAATGGCACTGGAAACAGATATGGTATTAAATCCTGCACACGTGTGTGTGAGGTGAAAGCCCAAAGGAGAGGTGCTGTTAGAGGGACACGAAGCCTGTAGCACTTAGGGGCCATTTTATTGCTTTGCTGTGGTCAAGTGAGGTGCAGCGAGCTCAATTCCAGCACAACAATGACAAAGAGGGCCGCCGAGACAAAGGGGTATCTCTTTGCCTCTTAACCCCTTCAGTGCTAAACACACACACACATCGAAGCCACAAGCACCCCGCTCATACCCCGCACATAAACACTCTACGATACGTGGGACAGTTTGTAATAGCCGCTCCGTTTCAGACCATACTAATGGATACAAGAGTCAGACCGGTCTGACGGGTACAGCTAGGCCTCAACACCACAAAGACAGAATCGAACGACTCTACTATACCTTTATTTCCTCTCATCCTTGCTCTCTCCGCTCCTCCTCTCCCAGTGCACCATGGGGGACCCGTATGGGCTGCTGCACATTTGCAAATGAATCACGCTTTTTGTTTGAGGTTTTTTTCCCCTTCTCCAAACATGGAAAAAGGGAGAGAGAAGGGCGAGCGAGCGAGAGAAAGAGAGAGAGGGGGGCTCCTGCCATCGCTCTTTTCTTTTCTGCTGTCTTTAATCCTGAGGAGGATAAGCTGTGCCGTACACAGAGAGGAAGTGCCATCGGCCTGTCGGGCTTCACCCGTTCCCACTCAGCATTCCTGCAGCCCTCACACACTACACACACACGCACGCGTGCTGTCGATCACTCACTCACATGCACAGAAAAGGCCTGCGTTACTGACAGCACATGCAGCACATGATCTAAGCGCGCTCGCCGATTTGTCACTCAGGAAAAAATTGTGCTGCACGTTTCATAAAAATCTATTTTTATGTCCGCACCACTGCTGAGCAACATGCAGCCTAAACAGAAAGAAAAATGCAATAAAATAAAATTCATATGATTAAAAATAAGGAATAACTTGCTACAAATACTCTCGCAAAAAAACTGTATAGCTGCAAAACCACACTATTATATTCTTTAGAAATGCAGCAGTAATGCAACAAATTACTTCTTTCTGTGATATTACCCAGCCGCGAAATCGAGAGACAGAGCATGATACAGCGACACTCCTTGACCGAAACACACACACACTCAATCCAGGTCTGTTTTCATGTCATGGTGCTAATCTAGCCGAGGCTAACACTGGCTATATCACATGGCATGCTAAGCGTAAAATGTGCTGGAAAAATGACATCTGCAGACACTCTCAGGGCCCCGATGAGCCTGACTGATCAACTCCACCGCACAAGTCTGCTTCTCACACGAACACAATCGACAAATCATATTAATATCATATCATAAAAACAGCCATTACAACAGAGCTTTAGAATATTAGAACATTTTGTATATGTTATATATTATATACAAAATGTGTGTGTGTGTGTATATATTTATATATATATATACATATATATATATATAATGTTTTATTTTTATTTATTGACATTTATAAATTCTTATTTGATACATACATATATATATATACACGTGTGTTTGTGTGTGTGTGTGTATATATATATATATATACACACACACACACATAAAATATATATAGTATTTATTCATATTTAAAGGAATAAATATGTAAAACTAGATCATTCTCTACTATGTGCATGAAGAAGACTTTTCATTTGAAAATGACACTTGTAATACACTTGCACTTACACAAAAATAAATGTGCACACTTATGAAATGCATGAAAGGGAACAAAAAAATAAATAAAGGAGAGAACGAGAGAGAAAGAAAGAGAGAAGGCAAGGATCGGGTCAAAGTCACAGGCCACAGGACCCCACGCTTTGTTTCTGCATGGAGAGAAAGGCGACCTGGGCTGCCAGTGTCTGTGTGTCCTCCATGTTTTATGCATTCTGTCTCTTTGTGATGATAAGAGACAGCGCGGAGGGCCGGACACTGGGCTCCGGGGTGCAGTGAAGAGGAGGGGTTAAGAGCTGGTCCATCTCCGTGGCGGAGAACATGAAGCTGCCTATCGAAACTAGCGGCCAGCTACGCTATTATTATCCACCTCAACTACGGCCTCCACAACACTGCCGCCTGTACAGCCATGCTACTATGCTAGAATTCACCCTCATAAACACACACACGACACGCTTGGAGGTGTACCACTGCAAAAATACCCTGAGATAACATCTGCTTTTGGATGCTATTATATATTTACGCAAATATCAAATTCATTTTTTTAAGTTGCTATTTGACAATTTCACAGTATATACACAAAAATGGCTTCATTCTGTTGTCTGGATTTTCATAAATTAGCCATTTTGCTTCATAAGAGTTTGTGAAATGCAGGCATTGTGTGTCCTCATGACATTAGCTGTGAATGACAAATGCTGAAGGCTACGTCTGTCTCTCAAAATATTCCCTGACCGACGGAAAATGTGCAAAAGCAGCTTCTCGCAATAAAAGAGGAATTCCTGTCCCCGTTCCACACATACACACACACACACATAAATGTCTCCTTTTCAGGGCTGACCCTGCCTATAAACAGCTCAGGATCTACTAGATCAGGTGAGGACTTCTGCTTCTCTCTTTCTGTTTTCTATCACTCATTTTTTCCTTCCAAAGCAAAAATAAAATCACTTTATTTAGCAGTTTGAATGTGTTAGTTTAATCATGCTGTTATAACATGTATAATGTACATGAGTGTGTATATACAAAAAAGATTGTTTAGGTAAAAAAAAAAAAATTATATATATATATATATAAATAGGCAGATGAGATCACGTGCACACACATAGTCTATCATAAATCTCCACCACAATTATTTGGAGACAGTTAACATGATAACGTATTGTGAAACAGCAAGCCGCAGACGTTTCTGCCAACTTTACTGGGAACAAATAAAAGAAAACAGCAAAAAAAAAAAAAAAAAAAAAAAGAGGAGGGAAAAAAAGAGGAACAGAAAGGAACATGCAGACAGTCAGTGCAACCGTCTGAAAGGTGAAACCGTGGCTTGAGCTGAGCTTGTGGTAAAAGCTGAGTTTACACAGGTATAGCGTACCTAACTATCTCTGAACACCCCCCCCCAAACACACACACACAGGCCATCCTCCCCACCCACACTCAGCCTACCCCCAGTCTGTGGTTTAATGATAGCACTGACATGTATGCCATTGTCCTCCCCCTCATTATGGGACGACTGGAAGAACTGGTCCTGACTGCACAGGCTTGCATATTCAAAACCATCATGTGTAATCAGACCCAGTGCTCCTGCTAACCTAATTTACACACACACAATCCAAGCCCTACAGCAAATGGAGGTGGCTGGGCTTTCTCTCTGCTCCTCCTCGGCACGACTGGATTAATGGAAAACTCGTGACGGAGATCGTCTCCTCTCCACACACACATACACACACTGCTTTCACCTTCACATTGGACTATCTCTGAGCGCTGTGAGTGCTCCACACTCACTCACACACACACATACATATGTACATTATATATATATATATATATATATATATATATTTTTTTTTTTTTTTTTTTTGTAAAAAAAGAATTGTTGTCTTAAAGTAAGTTACCTGGTTGCCTTAAAATTTTGAGTTCATTGAAGAGTTAATACAATAAAGGCGATTGGTTTAATCAACAGAAATTCAAAATATTATGTTATCTGAATTACATTAATTATTGAAATTGATTTTACAAAAGAAAAAATTCTGTGATAAATCATGAAAAAAAAATTTGTGTTTTTTTTAAAAATACCACTGATTATGATATTTTGTATTGTCAAATATAAAATAATATAACACACTATAAAATAAATTTAGCTTTTAATGCATAATGCATATTAAATAGTGCAAGTGATTACAAAAAAAAGTGCATAAAATTTATAAACATTTAATATTACTGTTATTATCATACAGCATACAAAAAGGCGGCCTGTCATTGATGTTGACCCAAAGAGGGCCCTCTACCACTGAGGACATCACTGAGGCTTTCCCTAAGGGTGCCAGCAAGAGAGAGAGAGAGAGAGACAGAGAATAGGGAGGGGTAAAGAGGAAAGCACAGTCTCCCCCTGCCCTATATCTCCACAACGACATCCATACACACTCACATGCCACTCGGCAAGCCGTCTCGTCATAGCAGCATCTACAATTTATGCGGCATACATGACCAGGATGAGTACACTTGGCAATATATACAACTGCTGTTGTAAGAGGAAGCAACGAGAAATCAAGCCTCAGAAAGACAGAAAGGGAAAGAAAGCAAATATAGCAAATCTACTGCTGAACAAGCAATTTCACTAAGCGACAGTATCATATGAACAGCATAAAAATTAAACAGCATTCTTAAAAACAGTAAGAATAACATAGTTATTATTATTAAATAAATGTTAATAACTGAATAGTAATACAATTAAAAAAGTTAACATTAATTCTTATATATGTGTGTAATAAATTATTATTAAATTATAATTAAGAAAAAGTGATCTTAATTGATAATCAAACATTATACTCCAGTCTGTGTTCCTGTAAATCAGAAACGGTGGGAAGTTTATTATTTTATTTAAATCAGGTACAAAAAGACGGACTACAAAGCCTGTCTGTATCTTTCTGTAGCTTTAAGAAAAACCTGAAAGAATTGAGACAATGCAAACGTTCTGCCAAACCACAATGCAAACATATGCACAACTCAGTCAGACGTTTTCTGTAACACAGCGAATATCCTTACAGCAGCCCAACAAGCACACAAATCTGTTCAGAGCCTATAATAATACAGGGTTAAGTACATACACACAACACAGCGTAGTTTCACACTGCTTGAATATGGACGCGAGTTACTAAATGCTACGTGTTTAAGTGTTTCATGACCAGGTGAAACACAAAAGGCAATACAGACAACAAATACTGCAACAATATGACTTCCTAGAAATGAGTCAACTGCCATCAAAATCATTGTCCGCAAAAGGATTAGCCCTGAATAGCCTTTCCATGAGTTTTTTAAGAGTGAGTGAGATGGCAAAGACCTTGCCTGCTGTCTTTGTTTTGTGATGGTGAAAGCCAGAGCAGAGAGAGAGAGAGAGAGAGAGAGAGAGAAAGAGAGAGAGGGGAAGGGAAGGGAAAGGATAAGGGAGAGCTAGAGCGAGAGAGAGTCCATGCACAGCATCTGAATTATACTATATATACTTTTTGTGTGACGCTTGTAATTATTGCCACCCCTCTACTAGGGAGCCGAGAGACATTAAACCCCTGACTTATCTGTCCTTCTCCTCCCTCCCTCCCTTATTCTCTCTCCTAAAAACAGAGACGCTGGGTTGTCCACTATGTCCCCTTTTAAACGGTTAAGAAAAGGAAAAAGATTGAAATATAATAACGAAATCACACAATGGCTCTGCCTGCTAATTTCCCCTCACACACATAGATTTTTGCAATTCTGTTATAATACATCTTCCTTATGTGTGTATATTATATATATATATATATATATATATATATATATATATATATATATATATATATATGAAAAGACCGAAATGAATAAACCTATGCTTTCCAGACACTCCACAGTCTTAACCTAAAGAAGTGTGTGTCGTCCCCGCGTTAGCTTATGGTTCATCTTGTTACGACACGTCGGGAAGGATAAAAAGGTCTTGGGATTTGTGTTTTTCTGACCTCTTCCCTGATTCCTTCGATATGGCCCGTGGCTATTTGACCCCGTCTATCCTCTCAACTCTCTTTGCATGCATGCCTTCCTTCATGAGCATTCTCGCTCTCTCTCTCTTTTTCCAAAAAAAAAAAAAAAAAAACATTACTTCAAACTAAGGACTTTTTCCCACTGCAAAATCAAACACACTCTCTTTTCGGCTGCTCTTTTGTTGGTCAAACTTGAGGTACATTTTATAGTCTTGCTAACCCCCACAATCTCTCTGTATTGTTTGACCCCACAACATAACCCACCCCACTCTTTTCCCACTCTTCGCTGGCTCGGTAATGTTGGGTTTTTCCCTTCTCTTTCTTTTTTATCTTTCTTCCACTCACTCGGTGACCCCTGCTCCCTTGTTTCTTGCCGTCTGACCCCAAGTCTCTCAACCTCCCCCTCTCTTTCTTCCCCAACCCAGCACATCCATGAGTAGCTCGCAAACAGTCAGTCAGCTCTGGGTCTGTCTGTCCTTCCATTGCATCTCTTCTGTTTTCTCGTTTTCTATCTCACTGTGGGCTACATTGTATCATTGTTATGGATCCACATTTCCGTTTGTTCTTATACCTTGGAAGGACTATCTATCTCTCAATAGCTCTTCGTTCACGCCACTTTTGAGGTCCCCATCTCATCTCATTTTTTTTTTTTTTTTTTTTTTAATTCATGCTACACCTGTGGTCTTCATTAAGTTTTAGCTTTATTAAAATTCGAGCCCCTCGTCTATTTGTGGGGCAATTTCACCTCAAATTCAGTTTAAAGCTAGTTCGAGCTAAGCGTCCCGAAGTTGTTAGCCTTGTTTATAATTTGAACAGTCGTTTTCGTCGTATTTTTCTCCCTCAGGAGAACGTACGCAAGTTGTAAAATGCAATACTGATTTCATTCACGTTGTCTTTGTTGTTGAAATTACATTTCATTGTTTTGATTTTTAGATGTACAAATTCACGCCGTATGTTTGGGTTTCTTGTTTTCATTCGCCGTCCTCGCTGTGTGTGTCGCGCGGCTCTTCGGGCTCTGTGAGCTCCGGCTGATCCGCTCCTGAGACCCGGGGCTCCGTCTCTATACCAAACACACTCCCCTAAACACTCACACACACTTCACACACATACACACACACACACACACACACACACATGCCTATCGATTTGCATGTGACTCCGGCTGGGAAGCAGCAAAGAACAACTTTAACGTCGCTTGGAATGAAAAATAAAACGAGAAAAGACGGTGAAAGTGACAGGAGCGAAAAGTAGAGGAACTGAAATGCACAGCAAAGGGCGGAAAAATCCACACTAGAAGGGACTCGAAAAAGTAACGATGGGCGCAATATTCAGGATTTCTGCTCGCTAAATGAGAGAGGAAATGAAAGTAAAGGACGAACGAGCATTTTGGTGTAAAAAATGGAAAAGCGGGAGACGCTTCCCGCTCAGCGGACGCGGACGGACTCGCAGGCTGGACTAAGACGCTCCTCTCCCGGCTACGATCGAGCAGAGCTCCCGCTACTCTCCCACCAGCCTCGCACATCGACACCCTCTCAAAAACCTCTTTCTTGACACTATTCGGTCCTTTTGTGACCCGTGTGAATACACGAACATGCAGAAGTGTGTTTTAAATCCAACTGTTTGGAAAAGGAATCGCTGTCTTGCCCTTTTCTTTTCTTCCAGTCATGAGAAGAGCGAGGACGAAGCCAGATGTAAACACAGGTAACGATACTAATAAACGGCAGCAAATAAAAGCAACTTGCATGAAAATAACTTGCGATCGCCTGTTCTTTATCCTGCTAGGAGAATAGGCAAAGCCGGGGCTGGTACGGCGAAATCCCGAAAGCCATCGCTTTAGTCTGTTATTGAAACTAAAGAGAATCGTAACGCTAAGAGAGAGAAAGACAGAAAGAAAGAGAAAGCAAAGTTACAACTTACAATGTTTGGCTGCCGCTTTGAGATCCTTGCTTTTTAATCCAGTATTGAGACGCTTTGGCTAAAGATCCCATCAAGGCAGTCCCTTTTGGTCAGTTTGCGTTTAGGATGATGGTAAAAGAAAGATCATTGTTGTTGCGGAGAGTAAAAAACCGGAGTATTAGTTGTAAAGGCAATATAAAAATAATTTGGATGCAAAGCAGGCGATGAGTCTTGTGTTAGAGGGAGAGAGGAAGAGGTGAAAGTGAGATCTGATGATTGAAAAGAAAAAAACTCTTTGGATCTTTATTCCTGCTAATTAGTTTCCTGCAAAAAATGGCTGTGATTAATTCAGTGCGCATGTGCTTCATTACACAGGCACGACGGGAAGGGCTAATTAGCCACCTTCTGGATCAATAAGATTCAGCAGAGAGCCGAGGAGAGAGAGAGGGAGGAGGGAGATAGAGGAGGGAGGGAGGGATGGATGGATAGATGGAGAACGAGAAAGAGGAAAGTAGTGATCGGGAATTGAAAATATGGAATTAAGTACAGCACAAAGTAAGAGTTGGATGAGAAGGAAGACACTGAAAGTTAATGGTGGAGAGGCGCGCGCAGCCCCTGCTGCACAGTGTTATTTGGTCGCGAGACGCTAGTTTAGATTTAGAAATCAAAACGTGTATGTTTATGAAATGAAATAGCGCAGTTTTAGCCTCGAAAACGCTAACTTAGGAGCGCTTACAAACCCCGACAAGTTCGTCACACTTTCAGTCGCCTCTTATTTAATAAAATCATCTTATGACAGGATTAACGCCGTTTAGATTTTCTTGTTTTTTCTTTCAGAATAGGCAAAAGTGAAACAAAGGCGGCTTTATGTGGACAGTAATAAAACGCAACTCTCTTAGTGAAGCTTTATCGTTGCAAATGTTAAATAAGCAAAATACATTAGTGCACTTATCTGCTGTATCGTGAACAACAAACTCAAAATAGTAGGCTACTTTCAAAAAGTAGGCTTGTAACTACACGCATTTTGCATAAACACTGTATGACAAATCATTGAGAAAAATAAACACCTTCATTTTTAAAATCTGACTGAAAGGCTGAGCCACTGAACTTCTACAGTATAGGATCTATGAAAACACTGCGTAATCTCAAATGTGATCTGCATGCACGTTAACGATATAAGATTATATCTGTAGATTTTTTTTTGTGTGTGTGTGTTTTTATTTTCTGAGGTAAATATAGACTGCTAATTTAAATGACACGTTAGCAACACGCAGCATATGCATATAACATCGTTATAAAGCATAGTCATTTTTAAGTGCAATACATTAAGTTGGACTTTAACACAAAACCAGACAGCGCAAAAGCAACCAATTCCTTCTTTTTAGCTTTTCTGGACAAATTGAAATAATTCCTGTTAGAGTCAAACACAATATTGACTTTAAGACGAGCAGTAACCTACATGATAAGAGATGCTTCTTCAGATATTGTCTTTAGGAGTATAGTAGCCTACTCGATAGAAAGTTGAACCAAAAAGCACTGTTACAGATTTTAGGCATATGAAAAATCTTAATATATGAAATTCTCTGTTTCTGTTCCCCTCTCTCTCCCTCTCTCCTCTCTCTCTCTCTCACACAGTCACACACAGTAGGTATATATAGAGAGGGAGAGAGTGCAATGTAAAAATCACAAGTTCTTTAATGAACATTCTATTCCTCGGTGTAATTTAGTTACTTTGTGTCATGTTATAACATTACTTTAAACAGCTCAATATGTTGCTTTTAATATGTTATTTCAAGAATTTAAACAGAGCATTTGAAAAGACGTAATGTTTATTTAGTTATACATTTCAATATCATGTAAATCGTTCCTTAAACAGGCAGCGGCATAAAACGACACGATAGGCTACGCCTTACATGCTATGTTTTTTTTTTTTTTAATAATTCTCGATAAGTAGTGTAACTTTCAAGCGCGTGCGTTCAAAGAGGTGACATTTGATCAATAGTAACAACTGTAGTATAGATCGGTGGGTTTCTCCACAGGTTTGCTTTTTTCACTTTGCCCCAAAACAATTCTCCTACTCTTGGTGGTCACTTAAAACGCCCTCTTCCCGAATCAAAAGCGTGTATCCCAGTTCCGACCTTTGAGCCCAGGCCAGTGTCCTTTCTCATGATAATTCTATTGTTGATTCTCACTAAAGAAATGACAATTCCTCTCTCTCTCTCTCCCCCTCAATGACTACTTTCACTATTGACAACTCTAAGGGGCCCTAATCCTGCCAAATACAACTAACCTGCTTTTATCGATTACATAATGTTTATTGGAAAATGATCAGATATAACTTTTTAGTTGTTGTGTTTTGTAACTTGTTTTTTTTTTTTTTTTTTTTTTTTGGTTGCACGACGACATTTAGACAGAATGTATTTTGCCGAATTGTTTTTCAGAATACATGTTGACAAATTCCGTGCTGCCGCATTATACATAATGTATCTGAAATAATACTAATAAATGTGTATTGTGTGCTGTACAATTATAATTTATTGATGTGTGTATATTAAACATTGAAGTGCTCATACAACATGCTATATAGAATAATAATGCTAACATGAAATGTCATATTTCAATGTAATAACACTCCAGTAAAATATTTTATGTTTTAATAAATATTTAGAATATAATAAGCATTGTATTTTATTTTATTTCCATCTCATGTCATATCATACAGAATATGTTGGAGAGCATGCTCCTCGCTTTGGGATTTTCAAGGAAACACACCTCTATGAAAGCCATTGAAGCATTATCACAAACGGCTATCGATGCATTATACAAACAATAGCAATATTAAACACATCCTCGTGGAATAATATAGGTTAGACGTGACAGTGCGCGTGGGTGTCCGTGTGTGTGTGTGCTCGCGTAAATGTAAGTTCTAGTTTTAAAAGCGTATATTTTATTATTGCTGACGCGTGTAGTGCATAGATATGTGAAATATTAAGCAGGACTACATATAACTTTCGTCACGTGCGAGGAAAAACAGAAGTGACAAATGAAAAGTTACAAAATAAAACGTCGATATGTTTGATATGCATACAGGCTTTGCCTTGAGAGAATCTTCAGGATTGGTGATGTGCCTGCTCTCTTGGGAAAGAGGGATTGTAAAAATGAATGAATGGAAAATAGAGTGCGTGAAGAGTTAGAGGGGCAGTGAGATAATAAGAGGCCGGTGCGTGAAAAGGGACAGAATCAGAGCTTGTCTGTCGCTTTGTAACCTGCCATGGCCAATCTAAGCACATTTGAATATGCAGTGTGGTCCTGTCTGGCGCTTGATAGCCGAATTTATGGGCGCAAGTATCACCTCAGCTTCGTTTTCTTCAACAGATATACGCACATAATCATCATTGCACGCTCTTTTAATGTGTTTCTTATCTGTTAGGTCCAATCCTAAATATGACCGGGAATGACAGAACAGACAACCAAATATGCATGACCAACCCCTCATGGTGAACATGCTGATTGATCTGACTGGAGATGTGTGCGTAAACCTCGGCCCATCGCCGTGCAAACAATGAATTCCACATATGAACCCTAAACTGCAGTAACAAAATCACAATCCGATGCCATTTTATTTATGATGAAAACAAAAAGCTATAATTGTTTTGAGAGGACAAAAATGATAAAAACGGGTCTAAATCAATGTGCGTGTATGTATTATTATTATTATTTATTTATTTATTTTTTAGTAGGCCTATTTCAAAAACCTCGTGCACCACGCGTGCCACCATTGAAAAATGAAGAGCAGTATAAGGAAATGAAAAGAGGCGAAAGCATTCAGAAATAAAGACAGCTGTCTTTAAAGGCAAAGAAGGCGAAGAACATTCACTGTAAAATAATATTTTCATGATTTGTTATCACAACATTTTTTTCTTTTGTCAAAGCAACTTAATTAATGTGGTTCAGATAAAGATGTCTTGACTAATCCAATCGCCTTCATTGTATTAACTCAATTTTTTTCATTTCAATGAACTCAAAATTTTAAGGCAACCAGGTAACTTACTTTTTTTTAAGTTAAACCAATGATTTTTTTTTTTTTTTTTTTTTTTTTTTTTTTACAGTGTTGTAGTTCAGGTTAAATATATAGGCATAGGGGATTTTGTCACTAAAATGGAAGCAAGTTCAAGTTGCATTCGCATAGAGCTATCAAAGGTTTTTCATCTTCATGCGTCCCTAATGAAAGAACATCGCGCTTAATTTTCTGCATGGTTAACTAATGCAACTTTAACTTAGTCACCAGTCAACAGCAGCGGCTTTTTTGGGAATGGGCCCTCCATGCACTGTCCGCAGCAGAGGAGGTGAGAGTTGTGGCGCATGGCTGGTCTGAATCACACACTGGGACTCATTGACAGCACAGGAGCATTGTCCGGTCTGAAGCCGCGGGTGGCGGCATGGGGCAGGACGTGTTACCAGGTGCAATGGCAGCGCCCTCTTATGTTCACTCTGGCCATGGGGCTCAAACACCACATGAACCTGCCTTGTCAGGGATATATGCTCCCTATCTGCCATCTCTGTACGTGTCCTATGTCACCGGGCAGCGTCAAATCAAGCACACATATACATAAAGGTAAATGTCTGCTGGCAAATGAACAGATTCCTTGCTTCAGATTCTATCCACCATCATAAAACATCTTAACTTTACGCACGAAGCCATATACTTGAAAGGAGTGCAGCGCGCACGACTTGTGTGAGTTTTTGGGGCCAATTTTAAAGCAGAAAAACAAAATATCATGACTTAGGAAAAATCTGATATGATGGAAATCATAAATAATAATAATAATAATGCAGAAACAACCGCACTGTATAAATAAATAAACGCTCTAAGACAGAATAAATAATATTGCACTTACTGCAAAATTATTTTATGACTGTGTAACATCATGCTTCACATAGATAAAACGACATCGGTCTTATTATGATATAAATCAGCTCGCAGATATGATAAGCAGGTGAGTAAATCAAATATGATGCGCGTCTTAATTATCATGCACCTTAAAGACAAACAAAACAAGCATCGTTATTTTTTTACATACAGATGAAGACATGCCATCTCAAATGTCACTGTATAATGTTTGAAAAAGACGCTGTTTTATTGACATGGTTTTATTATTTAATCGAAGAATCTAACTCCCTCCTAAACGCTACCGTTTCTGAACTATAAACATTTAAATTAACTGCTAAAACCAATGAAATCACTGTCAATAAAAACATACACTTGTAAGGAGAATGATGTTTTACAGTTAGGTTATAATCTGATACCACAAAGCACCTAAAATGTGGAACAAATATGTCCAGTATGAGAGCTGGACGCTCTTAATTAACGCAAAATGTCGGACACGCGGGCTAAATTATTAAATGTAGGCTATTGTTTTTACTGTGTCGAAATATTTGGATATTTCAATGATTATGCTCATGAATACAACAGAAGGTTGTCAGGGGCTAAATATGATCGTGTCGTTTTGTTATGTGCTGTTACACATCATCTGTATGTTTTGTATACCGTAATATCTGCAAATAAAATCCAAAAATCAATCAACATGCGTTTTTAAATTGATTTTAGTAGCATACTTTTAAATTAATTAATTCCTTAATTAAGGAGAACGACCTTGGTAATACATAGTTTCTTGTTTTGGGTAGATTGAAGGACGGATATTTTGAATAACGCACAAAAGAAATGTCAATTTATCATCTTAATTATAAAATACTTAATTTATCATGATAAACACTAATTAATCAAAGTTACAATATTTATGAAAAAAAAATCACGCATTAACTTTTTTGATTAATTAATTAATTATGCAAATATTTTTTCTTCAAATTAATTCATAATTACCCTTACATTACATTCTGATATGATTTGGATCGTTAAAGTTACCTAATACTGCGTCCAAAAAGTGTAATTCAAAAACAAAAGTAACATATTTGAACTCCAATTTCGAGCTACATAAATTATGCAATAAAATAATAAATAAAATAAAAAACAACGAACAGGATTTTTAAAAAACAATATGTTCTATTTGCATACAGACTAGTAAAATGCTGTGTATGGTGATGTTATTAGGCTCGGTTTCATTCTAGATTCAGAAGCCTAAACGGTTTAGATGTATAAATGGATAATATATTTAGAAAAGACTTTTAAAAATATTAATTTATCATAACCCCTTAAAATAATAAGAAAAAAGCCGAACATGTGAATGTCAATCAAATAATATCATGCAGTGTTTCATAAAACACCTGCGTGCGTCCGTGTGTGTGTGTGTGTGTGTGTGCGCGTGCGTGTGTGTGTGTCACCGATCATCTTATCTATTATTACTTTAATCCAAAATCTACCTCGGCATTTTATTGGCAAAATTATCTCATTATTGTTATCGATATCAGTACACGAGCTCTTAAAAGCAACACGCATATACATATACAGTCATTTATGTTTCCCAGTAAGTGTATAATCTTCAGAAAACTGCAAAAGCACATTCAAATAAAGCTTTAAAAATCCAGGAACGGATCATATTCACTGTCTGCGCGGTTAAGCAGTACAAATGTATCTGTTCACGGTCGTGCAACAATCAGAAAGAAAAGCAGCCTGGAGCAAGTCTGCGTCCAGAGGAGCTACAACAACTGCAAAGCAGCTCATCCTCAGACCGCAGATTTTCTGCAACCTCCATTTTATCTTTGTGCAGGTAAGAGAATAACACAGACATGAAGGAATAAAGCGACTTTCCGGTCTGAAATGCACTGCAAAAAAAAAAAAAAAAAAAAAAAAAAATGATCTAAAGGAATCAAGAAAAAGGCAGAAAAGTGAATTCTCTATACGCAACATGAAATATATAGATTGAGTAAAGCATGCTATCTGCGTAATTCAGGCCTGCACCTCCATTTCAACTGAATAATTCTACCAATATATGCGTTTTAACTATTCAATATGCATCCCGTTAAATTGAACAATTCCTACAAAACATATGAGCATATAATAATAAACGAATATGACCACCTGACTGTCCTGTGCATAAAATAAAAGAATACACATACTTATAGAAAAAAAATGCGTCTTATTAAAGCAAAGCCTATATAGGCCTATGTGTCCACCGTTCCCACATAAGTTTCATGTATAGCAGGTGGAAGCAGAAGACACAGAAGGGCAACAGCGACGTGGGGCTCCCGCCAAGGGTCACCGTGCAAATCCTTCCCCACTTCCATCATCTGACATCTATGGCAGGATTATGTGCAAAGCTTTGCTCAGGAAATCATTTCATCTCAAAGCGAAGACCCCGACTTTCCAACCGAGAAATACGGTGATTTCATGACCCAAATGCCATGAATAGTTAGTTTAAAAATTAGACAGATGACATTTTGTTGACAAATCTTTTCAAAGACAAATAAAAGAACAAACCTAGGAACAAATACTTCAATGCAGCCTTGTTTAATGTGTGTGTGTGTGTGTGTGTGTGTGTTGGACTTTAAGAGCCTCACAGTTACTATACATTTAAACAGTTACCTGACAAATATCTAGTAATTATTAAGTAATTATGCAAAAAATACTTAAATATGTAAATTAAATAATTATGAGGATGAAAATTATGTGTAAAGTCTGAATAAACATAAAAGTGACATGAACATGAAATGCAGACAAAGCAAACAAGAAAAAAATATCTACAATATTGTAACGAATTATTTGTAATGGATTTATTAATATGAATTCAGATAGCATATAGTCTAAAATTGATATTATGTGAAAATGTAAAAGAAAAAAAAATGCACTAACAGCAATTGCAAGGTGATTTTTAAAAAATAAGTGTAATTATGTTGCCCATAATGAAAAAATAATTATATTATGAAGTATACATAATCTGTTTAGTATCCTAATTCACAAATTTAATGTACAAGAATATCAGAATAAGAGCAAAGGTAATATGAGTAATTAAGGAACGAGGAGGAAAAGGCCAAGTGGAACAACAAATGCTGCCAAAGCCTAAAACCTGCAACTAGTCTTGTGGGTGATGTAGCTGTGGTATAATTGCAAGTGACCACAGCGGCTGGAACATAGTTGCACGGTGCTTAACCCTGCCATTTCCCCCGCCCCTGTGACCTCCAGGACTCGGAGGCAGGTGGGCTCCTGCAAAATTCAGGGTGGGGGTAGGGTTGACGTCAAAAGGGGGACAAGCTGTGCATCACGGCCAGTAACACATGAATGCTGCCCCGTAAGGGTCGACGTAGACCCTGTCTGGCCTTGGAGCTCCACACGCCCATAAAACAAGCCATTAAAAAAGCCGTTCACGGGCAAGGCATGAGCTCGTTAGGACAATTAACAAGAGAGGTGTTTAACTTGGCACTACATTAACACTCCAGGAGGGAAAACAGGCCACCAAACAACACGACTGTGTGTGTCCCTAACACAGAAAATTCAGTGTCACATATAACGGATTATTTTCATGATTTGTCATCACAACATTTTTTCTTTTGTCAAATCAACTTAGATAATTCATGTGGTTCAGATAACACAATATTTTGAGTTTCTGTTGATCAAATCAATCGCCTTCATTGTATTAACTCTTTTTTTTTTTTTAAATTTCAATGAAATACATTTTTTTAAGGCAACTTACTTTTTTAAGTTAAACCAACAATTATTATTATTATTTTTTTTTTTTTTTAAGTCCAGCTATACAGAGAGTAAACCCATTACATATATGTTCCCCAGTCAATCAAAAGCATTAAATTGAACCATTTAGCCTTGCAAAATAACACTTCCATTATTAGAGATGCATTATGAAGGCCACAAACACACAACTGCATTCGCTATCTCTACACAGACAAAGCATCGGGACGTCCTTTTCAGCAACTGGACGATGGCATCACCGCCACAATATTAGTCAGTATCCGAGGCCAGTGGGAATTATTCCTCTATTTTTGTCTCACAGATCTAGCAAAGAGACAGGAGCTGGGCTGTGTCAAAATGACACATTCAACTCATCCATAATGAAAGTAAATAAGAAGTGTGATAATCTGCATTTCATGTATTTTTGTACATCATGGACTCTGCGATATGCAGAAATTCGTTCCTTGCAGAGAAAGAGACTATGACCGAGAAAGATAAAGGGAATTGCTTCTCCCATCCTCTGTTTAGAATTGTAAATATGGCGTATAGGCATTGCTGCTGTCCAATTACATATATCTTTCATGTATGAAATCATGCATGGCTCTTTTTACCGCGAGGCCAAGGAGGGCCGGCACAAAGGGAGCGACCCCGGCCGCGGTGCAGTACATCCCTCATGCAGAGCGGGGTCTGGTGCCGGAGCCCTGGGCTAAGAGCACTGTTCCATTAGCGCTCTCGGATGGAGGGGAAAAAGGAGGGTGAAGAGGAGGGAGGGGGGAGACTGGCTCTCCTGACGGGGGCGTTCACCGCTTATGACTTCTGCTGACTTACGTTTGTCCTGTTGTGAGCGTGCCTGACCCCTCAGACCCTGTACCTTTGACGTAGCCCTTCGCGAGAGCCCGTTTCGGAGTCGCTAATTAGTTTAGCAGAGATGGATTTTTTTGCTTAATGCTTTGAAGTGTTGTATTTTTTTGTTTTAAGCAAAAAAATAATAAATGAGCAAGATGCACGGAAAGCTTTAGTGCTCCATCTGTTAGGTTATTTATTTATTTGCTTTCTCCTTCCCCACAAATGACAGCTCCCCGCTGAGTACTAATATGAAATGACCTAAATTTGGCAAAATTACTTTGAACTTTTCAAAACAAAGGCCCTGCTCTCTTCTCGGAACCTGTCTGTTTCCCAGAGAGTCTTGTGTGCTGCATCCTTGGCCGTCTGTTTTCTTTTTAAATGCTTAATTCTATAAACACTATTTACTTTCATTCAGGGTTACACCGAGAGCAGCAAATACCATCATTTTGAACAGCTAAAGAGCATGTATGTCTGTCATGTTAGTGAAACAAAAATATCACTGCTTAACATTTACACACAAATATGCTAGTCTCCGGGGCAGCACAGTGTGGCTGTTTTGTAACTACACTGTAAAATGTTTATAGAATTAACATAAGATGTACCCCATGTGGTAACATTTAAATTAACTGGTTTTATTCAAATCAAATAAATCATTTAATAATCACCAAATACACCAATGAAAGTCATTTTAAGGGCCAGATCAGACAGAAAAAACTCCATAAGGCAACAACTACAATGCACAATATAGGTGAAATGGTCAGAGGAACATTAAAAATTAAATTCGTGTGGTAAAGTATTCAGATTCAAGGTGAGAAATTTGTTCATACCGCATAAACGTACAAAAAATTACTCTCAAGTTAAGCTCAATTGACAGCATTCATGGCAATATGTTGATAACCACAAAAAGTAATTTAAACTCTTCCAAAAAAAAAAAAAAAGTTACAGTGAGGCACTTTCAAAGGAAGTATCCAGAAATGTGAAAGTTAAAAAAAAAAAAAAACCTAAAACTAAAAAAAAAAAAAACCCATTAATTTCTTATGTTAAAACTTGTGTATTATTTCAGCTGTCAAGTTTTTCCTCATCATTTTTACAGTCATTTTAGTGTTTTATGCATTATGTATTGTAATGAAGTTGGATATACAGAATAAGGGTAACACTTTATTTTAATGTCATTGTTACATATGTTACATGTAGTTACTATAGTAATAACTACAAATTATGCATAATTACAAGCAACTAACCCTAAACCAAACCCTAATTTTCTTGTCTTGTAGGAGTAACAGTGCGTATTTAAATTTTCAGTTACACTTTATTTTAAGGCGTCTTTGTTACACTGTAATTACATTTAAGTACTGAGTAATATTAAGAAACTACATGTACTTACTAAAGGGTTAGGATTTGGTTTAGTTTAAGGTTAGTTGCATGCAATTATGCATAATTTATAGTTATTACTATAGTAACTATAACGTGTAACAATGACACTGTAAAATAAAGTGTTACCAGATTTTCATGAATTGGCCCTATTACACTGTTAGTGTGTCGCTTTTTGTAAGAAAGTCGAAATTTTTTTTTTTTTTTTTTCTTTTTTTTTTTTTTGTGCCTGTCGATTGAGCTTAACTTGAATTTGGAATATTCCTGTAGCACAACCTAACATGAAAATATGCAAGTGCCAGTAATGTCAATGTGTGTCTGTACACTCTTTCTTTTCTATCAATCAATCTATCAATCACCTTCTCATTTTCTTTCCAGGACTTCCCTGCACCTAAGCATCTTTGAGCCAAACAAATTCAATCAGCACACATTCCCTCTAATCCTACAGCAGCAGACAGATGATTGAGTCTTCAAACCAGGAAGCCTTTATCTACAGTGGGCTCTCCTGTAGGCCCAGCATGGAGGAGAAGCAGCCTATGTGGGCGTGGACGCAGGGGGGCCAACTGGGCTTCAAAAGCCCCCGAGGAGCTTTGGGGGTGTTGCCAGCAGGAAGAGAAGTGACTTCACAGCCTTACCTGATGGGGTTTTTGGTTTCAGTTGCCACCGCTCGGAAGCCCTCTCTGACCGCGTCCTTCTTTTCAAGTGTCCGTTTGAAGTGGGCGCCGGAAAGGTCACAACCCTTGCGGTCACAGCAGGTTTGGTGCAATGGCAGGTGGATGGCCGTAATCTATCGCTAGTGCTAAAGCTATGGTTTTTTTCTTCTTCTTCTTTTGTTTTTGTTTTTTGGTCTGTTGGTATATTCAAAAGTAGAGAAGAATGTAAAGCTTTCAGATCCAGTGCCTGGGCACTATTAGTAAGTCCCTTGGCAAGGGTTTGTGATGATGTAGTCCTATAATTCCAGGTATTTCCAGGTTTTTTTTTTTTGTTTTTTGTTTTTTCAAAGCTACGAGACCCGGTTATGAGATTTGGTTTGAAGCATCCACAGTCTGTGGAAAAGCCTTTCGGAGTGATAGCGCCACCTAGGGATAAGAAATAAAAACAAGCTATTAGCATTCACAGCAAAAGTTCTTTCATGTAACAAAACAAAGGATGAAACAAGGAACACATTTAATAGATTTTAACACAGACGTATAAACACACACTTTGCCTTTTCTAAAGCAGAGCCGAGAGGAGGTGAGGCCATTGTTAGTTATGCTCCATAAGTGAGTGCAGATTTTTCGCTTTGCGTGCTCGTTCCCCCTGAGAAAGAGCCGGCTAAATCTCTTTCAGGAGGGAAGGACACAGAACAATATGGCTTCTATCAAGTCTTTTGAATTCTGTAATAAGCTGTTTTAGAGAACAGAAAATTAATATATAATTATTTTTATTACTGCTGCAGGACAAAACCTTATGATTTTCCAGATTACATTAAGTAATAAATGCATTTCTTTGAGTAATTTTTCCTCTTGTGGCATTAGAGGCTCTTTCTCTCCATAAAAGAAGAAGGGGGAGAAAAAAAAAAAAAAAAAAAAACGAAATTTCCGGAGAAACTTAATTTCCCCCATAACCAGAACAAGACATATTCCTGTAATAACATGCATAATTGTGCACTCTGCGGAAGATCTCTCATACACAACAACAAAGCCACTTAGACAGTACATATTTATTCACATGTCAGTTCCAACATTGAAAGAGAAAAAAGGAGGAGGGAAAAGCAAAAGGGAACGCCACATGGGGCTGGGATAGAAAGCCGAGTAAATGTGTCTATCATAGGCTATGGCTCTGACAGCTCTCGCCTGTGCTGCTTGGGCTTCAGTTGAGGGAATAAAGGACAGAGAAGGAGACAGACTGTGATTTCTGAACGGTCCCCCTGGAGTCTCTTCTATTTGGCAACATTTTTATGATTATTTTTACCTCTGTGGATAGAGCAGGGTTAAAGATGCTGTTTAATTGTTCCCAAGAGCTCTTATTAAGTTGTTGATGAGGAGCTCCAGGGAGAAGCACTTAAAACTGCAACAAAAACAAGCAGTCGAGGCAGGCGCGTTTGTGAGGGGACGGAGGAGGAGGTGCGACGGGGGTTCCGAGATTGACGGTAAATAGATGGAGTGTGAGGGTCTGAACTTTTTTGACGCCGACTTACGCCTATGCTTGCAGGTCTGTCTCTGCGCCAGGGCCTTAACCACTATAGACACTGAGGGGGACCAGTCCCTGCCAATAATTAGAAAACGGCAAATTGTTTCCCTCAATATTTGATACTTTTGATGCTACTATGCTGCAATTCATTAGGCACTGCTCTGTTTGTTGTTTGGATTACAAAAAGTTTGTCTCGGTGGTCTAACATGTCAATACGATTGAGATTGTGAGAAGGTGGTCTTTCAATTCACATAAGCCAAATGTCATGCATCAGTTTTAATGGTGAAAGAGTAAGGTAAGATGTAAGTAGCTAAACATTTAATATCTATGTTTTATGATAGAAATGTAAAACAACCAGTGATGCAAACCACTAAACTTTTTCACCTTGTTGAATTGAAAATATAGGCTATAATTTATGTGATTCATGTAATTTATGTAACTGAATGTGACAAGAACCATTAACGGAGCTGTTTTCAACATATTACACTCTAAAAAATGCTGGGTTGAAAATGGACAAACTCTGCGACTGTGTTGTTTTAACCCAATGGTTGGGTTAAATGTTTGCACAACGTGCTGGGCAGTTTTATTTAACCCAACTATTGTTTAAAAATGACTAAATGGCTGGCTTAAAATTAACCCAAAATTGGTTGGAAATTATTAAAAAAGTGTATAATTTATGTGATTCATGTAATTTAAATAAAATGCTGGGTTGAAAATAGACAAACCCAGCGGTTGGGTTATTCTAATGGACTTCTTTCCCCTTTTTTATTCCCTTAAATCTCTTTAAATCCTTATATCTATTTAATTCCTCTAAATAAAAAGACCATAACCTATCTTTGGGGGCGGGGCTATCTGGCCAATGATGCGAAAGCCTGTTTGTCGTGTTTGAAACTCATTTGGGTGACGCTAGTTTTACAGAAACTACACTCTACAAATAGCTCTAAATAAACGAAGAATCAATATTGATACTTGATAAAGGTCTGACGGCAAGAAACTATTACAACATACTGTACTGGTTAAACTTGGACAACACTAAATGAGCAGTTCAGTCGCATGGGTGCGTCACAAACACATGCATCCTGCAAAGCACCTATGCTGTGCTCTCTCAGGCCATACCTCCCCATTCACACCTTCTCCACTGGGCATACTGTGGCTTTATGCTGGGCGGAGCAGCGGAACGGAGTGGATCTGGATCAATACCCCAGCCTGCAGCGCAGCAGGGCCGCGGGCCGTTCCCTGACCTGGGCTATTGATCAGCTGCTCCTCGGCTGCCAATAGCAATGTGCTGGATGTGACACAAGGGCTGAGAGCAGACAGGCGGCTGAGGGATGGGGGAATGTGTATCGCCAGTGGCAGCCCCACAGCACAGTGAAGATAAAAGTCAATTCCACTTAACCAAATCACTGACAACTAAATAGTTAGTGGACGGAGGAATGTGCAAGGTCTCAGGTGGTGGCAGCTGGCTGCATGGATGACTGGGAAGCCGGGATTCCCAGGATTCCGCTCACCTGCAGTGGGAAAGCCCTACAGTATATAGGTGCCGCATGACTAGGTCAAAACGAATTCTTATACATGTAAAACACTGGCACTGCAAGACCAACATTTCCAGAAACACTTTCATCTAATAACAAACAAACTACAGCAATTTAAAGGTGCGGTAAGCGATTTCTGAGAAACGCTGTTGATATTTGGAATCACCAAAACAAACACGCCCCTACCCAAAAGGATCACACCCCTATATTGATAGCTCTGCCCCCAAATTCATGAACACCCTATGCAACACAGGCACCTCCCCCCTAATGAGTGTATACGCCCCCTACTGCTGATTGGCTACAAGTGTGTTTTGGTGCTCGGTCCGATCCACTTTCAACACCGCTTCTCAGAAATCGCTAACCTTTAACAGGCTAAAATGTTTTTTTTTTTTTGTTTTTTTTAAATAATTTATTATATTTATATTATTTATAATGCAATAATTTTTTATAAAACTTATTATTTTTTTTATATATATAAAAAAATATTAAATTTGATTAAACTTAAATTTAAAATTAGCACGTCTTAAGTTCTTAAAGATTCTTTAAATAAAAAAAATGAAATAATTATTTAAAATGCTATATTTCTTAGTAAATTATTTGGACATTAGACACTAGTCATGTAGATTTAAAGATCTGTTCGTGTTTGCGTACAGCGCTCGCAGGCGGCCCATCTAATCCATCTTCCAGGCAGCCATTAGCAGTCCATATCAGAGTAGTTTACATGTCACTTTACTGCTCCACTGCCTGTTCATTGCTATTCTGTAGCCAATGCCCTGCTTGTCCATTCAACACCTATCTAAGGCTTCATATCTCTTCCTTTAATTACTGACTGACAGGAAGGCAATACTAAACACTTCATTATAGAAGCAGCCCAATGACCAGCTACCATAGCCCAAGTCTCTCTGGTCAGTCCGACATGCACTGCCTAGGTCAGCAAAGGTCAGTCACCCTGAATTTATCAGGCAGGAGTTGACCGAGCCCAGCCAGGTCATCGTACAGCAGGGGCAGTGACCTTGGCCGACTGCCTGCATCACGTATTGATCCAGTCGTTTATGTCAAGGCCACGCTAATCACCAATAGCAGAGTCTCCAAAGGACAGTTAAGCGCCAGTGGATGTGTCTGCAATTGAGACTAGAGAGAACACAGGGGAAAAAAAAAAAAAAAAAAGAGTTGCAAGGTTTCTTGCTTATGAAAATGACTCAGCTTAAGTAACTATGCTTTATGTAAAGGTGCTGTCGCATTAGCAAAATTTTGTGGGCAAAAAAAAAAAATTATTATCGATTGTCAACAGTGTTATATGAAGCACATCTCACAACAGTCACTTTCAAACCAAGCAGCTTTCAGTTCATCAATGCAGTGAATCTGCATGACCAACTTAACCCGATGCAAAATCTGCACGGGGAAATCTTTCGCCATCATATGAAATTCCCAATCTCATGGATTCCTATTGAAATGACTGGATTTTGCCCACAACATTTCACAGAGCAACTGTAAATGTGACCGCACCACAAGTCGTAAAATTAAAATTGAAATGTTTGATCTTTCTGGCATTATTTACTCATGACTTTGTCTTCTATGGAACACAAAAGGTAAGTATTTTCAATGCAATCAGCTAATACAGTTCATTAAACTAGTCTGAAAATCAGACAGATCAGATACTTAAATTCACTGACCCAATGATCCAGTCGCAGTGGTTCACAGCCCATTGCAATGGATGATTATCGGTAAATAAAGGCATATTTTGAAAAGATACTGGTACATTTCTGCCAGGCCATTATCTGTTAAGTTTACAGACATTTCCTTTAACCCTAAAACAATACACAATGCAATGTGTAACTCAGAATGGTAGCACTTTCTTTTACAGTCCTGTTTCGCATGTAAATACAATGTACTTATTATAGCAATTACAATAACTAGGTACTAACACTGAACCTATCCCTAAACCTACTTTTGTGGGTAACTACACTGTAAGTACACTGTAATTACATGTACTGTTAAATAACGTATAACCTCCAGAATATGGGAAATACACTTTTAGAATGTACTTTTATTATATATTTAACCCCTGTTTAACCCTATTATATAGTTAACTAGGAGTTTCCTGTACCTGAAAATGCTAGTTAATGTTATTGCATTTGACTAAAATTTACTGACTTTACTCACCCAGAGTCTAACAACTTCCCAAAAACTTTTTGACACTTTTTTTTTTCTTTTTCTCTTTTCCACATTGTAACACTTGTGATGTTCCCAGTCAAAAATGACCTACAAAAAATGGCTTATAAATCTCTCATTATGCTACCTTATGACCAAATATTGGATCCAATATTTTTGTCAACTTGTTTTCTTTCAATTGGGACAGGGTTTATATTTCTTTTTGGAATTGATCGATCGTAGGCCTTTATCTGAGCTTATGTACCTCAGTTTTTGAGTGAAAAAAAAAAAAAAGCGTTGTTTGTAGATAATTTTGTCAATTTTACATAAAATATGAAAAAAACAAACAAAAACAAAACATGCACTGTTTATCACACTAGTGTGCTTTAATGTTTAACCAGAAAATTTGTTCAGAAATGGTTTTATTTTGGTTAAGATAGCATCCTTTTTGAATCTTGAATGCTCCATTTACTTCAATTTTGTGGAAAAGAGTGCCTAGTACAATATTCAGAATATCTCCCTTTATTTTCCATGTCCAGTCACACAAGTTTAGAATGGCATGAGAGTGAGTAAATAATGATAGCATTTTTTTTTTTTTTTTTTTTTAGATGAAATGTTATACTTTAAGTGCAGCCATATGTATGTCAGATATCAAACTCATTAACACCAAAATCTAATGTCTAATTAAAGCCCTGCGTCCCTTTGAAACCAGTTTATTTAAAGGGACACAGCAGTAATCAGCACCTGAACAAATCAGTGTTAGATACTCTCATAAGCCCAAATTGTTTGTAAGATTAAGTAGCTGTCAGCTTCTGTGTAGACCCGGCTTCAATAGTGTGCATGTGAGCACTTCTGAGAAAGTTTCAGTACAAATGTGTGTGTATTTGTGTAACCGAACTTGTGTAAAACCTGTTTCCCTGTGTGTTAGCGTAGCATAGTGCCAGCTGCTCTTCAGATCTCCTTCTCGCTCGCATTAAATGACAATAAAGGTCGGGAATCTGTAGAGCAGGAGAGACGAGCAGCCATTTCAACCCTTCTTGCTTTATTACGCTTTGTTCCGTTTAATCAAAAAACTGATGCATGCAGATAACCCCTTTTTTAAAAAGACCTGATAAACAGAAACGATTGCATCTCTAAATAATAGATGATATCCTGGCTTCATACAGACACGTATATAACGGGAAAATAATTGAAGACAACAATGTCCTATAAGAGACCCACTTGAGCAATGCTGATTCAGAAAGCTTCCTGACTTCAAACGCTCTGTCATAAAGTATGGATAATCCCTTAAGAAAGGCGTGCGTCTGTTTACAATTTTCTTCTAATTAAGGCTACAGAATAGGGCGATCTTTGTTCAAATTGATGCGTGTTGGTTGGATTTTGGCAGAAAACTGTACCATTGGAAAAGTGTGTGTTTGTGGGGGGTTACGAAGTAACGAAGTAAACAATAACATTCTAATACAATCTCAGTGTCTGAATAAATATTCTTGCATCTGTCTACATATGACACACTTTCAGACAGGAAAACAGGTTTTCAAAACAACAAATTAACCAAGACTTTTTTCTTTTCTTTTTTTTTAAACAATAACCCTAGTTTTAGACAGTAATCCCAGTGGTCTACGTGAATTCGAGAGTATCTCAGACACTGCATCAAAATGAAGTTTTGACCTCAATTTGTCTTGACTTCCCTCAAAAGCTGGGCACTTTCTTATCTTTGTTGTGTGTGAATTTAAATCGGTTATGGAACAAATCAATCAGAGCAACAAAGAGCAAAACAGCCCCAAAATAAGCCCCAGAAGGAAAATGGGACAATTACGTTTGAACACATCCCTCATGATATTCCCTTTAAAGGACATGTCATATGTCAGGAGCTGGATATCAACAACAGTTTAAAGAGATATGAGCGAGGCGATTCCGTCAGACCCACGTGATGATGGTTTATTTGAGGGTGCTTGAAAGAAAGCTGCTGCATACTGTAGACTACATGGATCACAGACAACTTCTTTACAGACAGACATAAGAACATCAATGGTACCCTGTTAGTGTAAAAAAGAAAATAAATAAATAATGTGTTGTGGGTGATAGCAGGACTCTAACTACCATAGAGTTTAGAATAGTGGACAGTCAGTATCAGTTGTTTAATGAAGTATATTTAGACTTAACGGGTTAGTTCACCCAAAAATGAAAATTCTGTCATTTATTACTCACCCTCATGTCGTTCCACAACCGTAAAACCTTCGCTCAACTTCAGAACACAAATTAAGATATTTTTCATAAAATCTGATGGCTCAGTGAGGCCTCCATTGACAGCAAGATAATTAACACTTTCAATGCCCAGAAAGCTACTAAAGACGTAATTAAAACAGTTCATGTGACTACAGTGGTTCAACCTTAATGTTATGAAGTGACGAGAATACTTTTTGTGCACCAAAAAACGATTTCAAAACACTGCTTCATGAAGCTTCGAAGCTTTACAAATCTTTTGTTTTGAATCAGTGGTTTGAAGTGTGTATCAAACTCCCAAAGTCACTCCCAAAGTGATTTCAGTAAACGAGGCTTCATTATGTTTTGAAATTTCACTGGTTCACCACTTGGCGTGACTTTGACAGCGTGATACACGCTCCGAACCACTGATTCGAAACAGAAAGAAATGAAATGAGAACAGAAATGCTTCTCCCATCACTAGATATTCTTGAATATAGTAGTTACTCGTTATTTTCAAACATTTTCAAAAATCATGAATAACAAAATGCAATGCAATAATAATAATGATAAAAAAAGAGACTAGACTGACTACATTAATTCCAAATTAAACATTTGGAAGATTTATTACTTTTACTTAATGTTCCAATAAGATTTTAAATACATTTTCATTTAATACTCTACAAAAAGACAATCTTAGTATGGTTCATTTGTAACTTTATAGGAACTAGACAAAAATTAGGTTGATGCTAAGATGGACTGATTATGTGACATCCTCAAAAAACAAAACAATAACATTCAAAATAAACAATTTTAGGACTGTGCTGACCCACCATTTGATGTAAAAATGTAAAATCTGGATCCTGAAATAAAACCTGTTTGGAACCACAGGTCTAATACTTATGGAAGCTTGTTTCCGCCACTGAATAAAGAATAAAAAATAAAAAGGGTAAATGCAACTTTTTATCTCACAATTCTGAATTTTTTTCTCTCTTTCTTTCTCAGAATTGCGTGATATAAACTCACAATTGCATGTTATAAAGTCAGAACTGTGACTCAGAATTAGGGATGAGCGATACCACTTATTTTGTTTTCAATACGATACCGATAGTTTCAAGGCCAAAATCGCCGATATCGATACCGATACGATACCTCTAATCTGAATTTAAGCTATTAAATTATTAATCATTTAAGTCCTTAAATTATTGAATTACTATGAGTAAAATGGGTAATGGTACCCACTTAACATTATATTTGAAAGGTATTTTAACATTCAATATGCCTGCAATTTATTAGATTATATTTTTGTTTACACATGGTTAAAATGTTTATTTGTAGTGGTAACCATGGAAATCTACAAATACTACAGGCTTGGTCACTGTAGTAATGGTTCAGTTTCATAAGGGACTGCCAGTGACAGGCTGTTGCACCCATAAAATGCAAACTTTGCATTCTGACAGTGTAGGTTCAGAACATCAATACGAACTTTTAATGTTCAATTTAAATAAATGTAATTGCAAAAACTATGTAGACTACCATTTCATTTTGTTTGTTGTGAAATAACTCAAACATATTATGTTGTTCTGTCTTCTGTTAAGCATTGTTCAGGGCTGCGTTTCCCAAAAGCATCAATGGTTTCTTACAATATTAAACGCATGCAGCCATTTGAATGTAGTGTCGGCAGTGAGCGAACGCTTTCTGTGATTGATTGGTTCTGACTTGCAGCATTTGCGTGTGTTCAGATGAGCAGGAAAAAAGTTCTACTACACAATTATTCACTAACATAGGTTATTTGTCCAATTCAATGCATATTGTACCAAAATCACTGGTAAAACAAACCACACCTTAGTATCGATATTTTTATTTGAGTATCAATACTTTCGATACTCAATGTCAGTATCGATAAATCGATACTTCATATCAATATGCCCATCCCTACTCAGAATTACGAGTTTATATTAGGGCTGCACGATTTATCGTGATTAAACCGCACACGATTTGGCAAAGGCTGCGATTATTTAGTGCGCAGCTTGTCAGAGCTGTACGGCTCTGTGATAGTAAATGCTTCTTCATCCGAAAGCCAGAGGGTGCTCTTGCGCAGTAACTCTAAATATGCACTGCCGCAGAAGAAGATAACATGCATCATATCGCTGTAGCTGAATAAACAGAAGACTGAAATGCTTTGATTGATTAAACATGGCTAATAAACACACAACTGCCTTATTCTGTGTAAGAAGCCACATCACAGAAGGATGCTCAACTGTCTTTATGAAGTGAGTTTGGAGTAAAAACATGTTATTAAATGTTGTCTTTAGTTAGACAAGATGTTAATAAATGCTTTACATGTCTGGAAAGATGTTTGACGCGTGTTGCTTTTTTCAAATGTACGTTATAAGCGACTTTCAGATGGATTAGTATTTGGAGCCATACTTCACTGACAAGCTGCACATAAAAAATAAATAAATAAATAATCGCAACCTTTGCGATTTCATAATTATGTGATAATCTCGTTTAAGTTCAACGTTATTTTTCGCATTGTGCGATAAATCGTGCAGCCCTAGTTTATATCTCGCAATTCTCACTTTATAACATGCAATTGTGAGTTATAGAATTTTGAGATATAAACTCGCAACTCTTAGAAAAATGCGAGTTTATATCTTACAATTCTAACTTTGGCAATTGTTAGTTTATATCTCACAATTCTGAGAAAAAAGTACTTCATTAGACCATTAAAAAAACATAATAATACATTTTTAAAAAAAGGTGGCCAATAAAACAATAACTTCAACTGGAGTGTAATTTTTAGAGCAAACCCACATCCTTTTTAATCATCTTTTCGGGGCACCATGAAGCCCATCAAAAACACATTTGAAAACACTCCTTGGTTGGTTTGAAAGGCAGATAAAGGCTTAAGATAAGGAATTAAGAGTGAGATTATTGGTGAAGTTTGTGAGACAGTGGTCCATGCGTCTGTGTGGGGGAGATTTGAGGATTAAAATAAGCTGACCCTTCATATTTAGTGCCATGTGTGAGAGATTAATCTAACTAGCCCAGATCACATTAGACCTTTTCATTGTGCAGAAGATCTCACTGTCGGCCGGAGCACAACCCATCCCCTGCTGTTGGATTAGTGACTGAGAGACGCGTGTATGTGTGTGCGCGTGCTGACCGAGCTTTAACTGACAAAGGATTGCACCTATACTAAAGCAGTAGAGGACCTCAAACACTTCATTAACACCTCGAGCCATGCAATCCAGACAACCCGTGCCGAATACCGTCCCATCGCCCGTTCTCCTCCATCACTCAGCTCTGCTTCATTGGCCCGTTCTAGCCCTCATGCCCATGCCAAAGCAAAAAGAGGCAATTCATCATTGTTCATCAAGCCATGACGGTGACTAAAAGTCTTCACCTGTCACCTTCTCCAGGCCTCTGTCCGTTTCAACATGTCAGACACTAGAAAACCTTCAAGACCCCTCTGACATATCTCAACCCATAAAAATCACCTCGCTGCCAGCTATCGCTGACTGAAAAGCCCTGGATCTGCCATCACATCACTGCCATTGCGAAAACAGGGTCATTCTATACACTTCCATCCACACTGCCGCTAGATGGCACCGATATCAACATGGAAACATTGACAAAAAAATCGATATCGGACACTTTCTGTGGCTGCAACAGTTTTGCATCAAATCATATTAACGGCCGACAACTCCAGGACTGTCTTTGAAGTTGGGAGGCAATTTCGAGCCTTGTGGATTACAGAGCATAAAGCAGGGTTTATTTTTACAACCTCCATTATTTCAAATTGTAAATATTCAAATCCTAGAATAAAACCCCTGGCTAAGTGAAGACAATCTGCGAAAAACAACATAGCACACCTCAAATAGTCTGCTTTGAAAACGAAATTATTATGAAGATTAACTGCGAATTCTACGTGGAGATGTGTGATTGTGTGTGTGTGCGTGTGTGCGGACACCACTGAAGCAAGCTGGAGAGTTTTCTTTGTGTTCTCGATTTGTTGTTGTCTTTATTTGTTTGAGTGTTTTGACATTATTTTGCATGCGCTGCTCTTGGCTGGAATTAATATTTTGGTGGGCTTGAATATTAATCTGGCATCAGAGCTGGGATTAGAGCACTATTGTTCCTTTACAGCTGAGCCCCCATAGCGAGATGACAAACACAAAGACAATCTTCCCTGCTCTGCCCTGCATCTACAGATAACAGTCAGACCCTTCTCTCTCGATCCTTCTCTTCCCCTCTCTCAATTCGGCAGAGGAAGGGTGGCGGAACTTTCCATGGTAAATTTGCACGGCAATTGTGCCCTTAAACCATGCTGCTTCCCCCAGCTTATACTGTGCATTTTACAGAGTTTATCAAAGAATACAATGGGGTTATGCTTGAACCATTCTTCTCTGGGCAAGAACAGTAATTTAAATGCACCAGTGCTACTGAAGTGGCGCTTTGGAAAGGGGAGAAATGAAAGCGCGTTACAGAAACGTGCTGCATTACGACATTGACCTTTCCTGTTTGTATAGTCTACAAACAGCTGTGAACCTCCTTCCTCTGGGCTCTTTGTACATCATATGGCTGGACCGGTACATGCGCGCCATGCCTCAGTAAAATATTCTTGCTTTCTGCGTTTCACTTTTTCTCTCTCGTGTGCTTCCCAGACAAACAGAAAAGCACGAACACACGCATTCGATCTCGTGCAAATACTCTGAACGGGAATAAATACACATGCAAAACATACACTAAACTCTCTCAGACTCTAAACACATGCAAACTGCTTCTTTCCACAAACACTCTTGCATACAGTCATAGTAAGGGCTCCAAAAGTATTGAATTTTACAATTTTTCATAAATTACATAATATTTATTTTATTTTTATATGCCATTTAAGTTATGACAACTTTGAGTGAATTTATGTTCAATCAACAAGTTACACTGAGTTAGAAGAAATGAATAATTTGTAGCATAAACACAAATTTTTAAGTTGATCACTCAAAAAAATTGAGTTGCGCCAAGTTGTAGCCCTGGAACCAATTAATCTATAATCTATCTAATCTATTTCAGTTCAAATTAACAGCAATCATAGCACATAACTTATTGTACATGTATATTTAATGAACAAGTAAGATATTACTTGTCACTGGCATTAGCACAGTCATTGCTTATAGAGTCAATGTAGTTTTTACCTTCACGTATCTACTCTTCAGCACAATGATAACCACAAAAACTACAACATTAGTCTTTTAAATGTCAACCATAACAGCATTAAAAATTAATAGGTCTTTTCCTTCACTAAAACAAATAAATTTAAAACCTTATCCAGTCGCAAGCAAAGCATGCTGTGAACTAGAAATCCACTGCCTAATTTCTGAAGTTATTAAGACAATTTCATTAAGTTACTACAACCTTTTTTTTTTTTTAAGCCAATTAACGCAGAAATTTGTGTTTAAATTACAGGCAATAATAGGTTGATGTAATGATCAACATTGTTATGTCAACAGAACTCTACAAATTAATGTTTGTGACTTAAAAGGTTTATTTAAAACAATAAATTACAATTTTTAACTTGCAAACATGCATTTATTTAAACTGTGGTAACAGGTCCCCTAAATTACTTTTTAGAGTGTTAACAAAACAGTTAAAATGTGAAAAGTTGGTCATGAATTTCTGAATTTTTTAGTATTTGGTTTGTCTCCCTTTTGATTTAATGACAGCAGCACCCAAGCTGCATGAAACCTGTGAGATTATACCTGATGATCACGTTCTCCAACATAATTCGAGAGCCTTTGGTTCAATGGAATTTTGTTCAGTTTTGTTCTTTGTTCGGTCACAAATTTTGAATTATTTCTTTTATTTTTTAAAAAAGAAAGAAAGAAAGAAAGAAAGAGAGATTAGACCCCACTTTACATACATGAAAAAGCTGAAATGTACGCTTTTCCACCCACTTCTACACACACACAATACTTTCATTCACAGAAAATGACATGGGAGTCTATGTAGCTGACAGACCCTTGATTTAAAACCTCTTAAATAACAAGAGTCTGCATGCAAGTCTATTCTTATGCCACATTTTAAAACACAATGGCTCACTTTCCATCTTTGCCCATGTTAAGGCCCATGCAGCACTTTCTCAAGATGGATGTCAGAGAACTGCTCAGCCCATTGGATGATCATAGACGTTCTGTCAGGGAATTGTCAATTCAAATGGGAACACTATGTGTCTTTAGTTCTGATGCACGTCTACATGTGTGACCTAGAGGCACTGTGCTACTTGAGCATTAGCAAGCACTTGTCAGAAACAGCAGGAGGGGTGGAGAGAGATGGGAAAGGAGGAGGAGAAAAAACAGAGAGAAATCAATGAGAAGGCAAGAGTAATATTTAACAGAGAAAACATGGGGCATCAAAACAACATATGAAAAGGAATTTTTAAACGTATAAAAAATGATAATAAAATAAAAAGGGCCCATCAGACCCATAGCCTGCTGGTTAGTGCACGTGCTTCTGATGTGTTGAGCACAGGTTAAGTAAATTGTGGCGACAAAAGCGATGAGACCAATACACCACAGATCTCTGAGTAGACAGAGCTAAACTAGAAGTCAAAATGAGAATTTAAAATGAGTGACGCATGGCTAATCAATGAAATGGGTGTTTAGGCGTCAATCCGCCTAGATCCTCCCAGATTGCAAGGGGTTAATGGGAAATCAATAACGGAGTGATACGTTCATGAATGAACCGAATAACGCAAAGGGAGAAAGGAAAAGAGTGAATGTGTATAAGGGGAGGGAGGAGCAGATAGGGCCCATGTATTTTGTGATAGCTACAGACTTCCCAGATGTTATCTGTCACTCAAGAGAAGACTACTGGCGACCAGATGTATATGTGACGAACATGCTGTATTCCCACATTAACAGAGGTCAAGTGTGAAAATATTCATCATACTTGCACACACACACACACACACACACACACACACACACACACACACACACACACACACACACATATATATATATATATATATATATATATATTTTTTTTTTTTCCCCTCCAACATAAATATGCATTTATTATATTTTAGTCTGTCAAACCCTAACACTCAAAATACTTAATTGGTTTGAGTAGAACAACTGAGTAGGCATTTTCTGAATTAGTTTATTATAGTTAGCAAAATATTTATGTTGAGATAACCTGGTAATTTTAAGTGAAATGCATAAATTAGTGTACTCAAATATTTCAAGTTAAGAACAATAAAATGTACAAAATAAAATTCTTAATTATACCTTGAATTTCTTAACTTAAAAAAAAAAGTTCTGGCAACTCATTAGGGTTTATTAGGGTTTACAGTGAAGTAAATAACTCATTTGATTTGCAAGAACTCAAAATAAAAAAGTTAATTACTTAAATCTTTTATGTTAACTGCTATCAAAATGTATGGAGCAATTAACATGCATGAGTACTACAAACTCAAAACTTGATAGTTATGCTTACTTAAAATTGTCATAAAAATTTTTATGTAACTGATTACCTCAAATTTTACAGAAATTTTTACAGTATAATAAATACACAATAAACCACATACAACAAAGCCTGAAGCTCAGACCTGGGAAAATTTCAAGGCCAGTATTAAAAGTATGAAAAGTATTTCAGGACTAATAAGCAAGTGTAACTTTACAATTTGCTTCAAAACTGCAAAGCTTCATGGTCTCCGCTTATGCCTATTCATTAACTCCTTAATCACTATGACAGCTGTTTATAGCACCTCCGCTAAGAGGCAGGAAATTATCAATTTATTTATTTACTGTTAACAAAGACCCTCCGCATCATGTAAAAATAAATAAACACGAGGATGATAAGGCCGGGAGAAACACAATGCCTTTAATTTGTGCAAAGCTACTTTGGGTTGATTTTTTTTTTTAACCAAAACTAGCTAAGTGGATTGAGAAAAAGAGTTAACCACTTTTATCATTTGCCGAAGTGACGAATCTGCTTTTCCTTTGTATTTCCCCTTAAATGCATGTTCTGTTTCTCTCTGATAAGTTATGTTGTCTAAAAACATCCATGCTTCTCCAGCGCTTTGTTCGTCGGAGGAACTTCATACCCAGGGATTTACTAAACACAATTCATCAAAGTGGAACGGCAGTGTTTTTCTCCCTGCTTTCCTAATCCCTTTTTGCCGCAGATGAGAGATTTGCTGTTCAGACTCATTAAGATTAGAAACGTTTTTGCCAGAGTTATTTAAGAATGCAAAGTTCCCCGTCGAAGACCGCACAGAGTTCACGGAGGAGGGAAATCTCATGGAGATGCTGTGTTCTCTCATAACGTGACCATCACAGCTCACATTTCCACGCTCCGTGTCATGGATTGAGCGCTAGCTAGTGAAACGGCTCTCCCGAACACTGAACTCATTAGCACAGACAGCAAATTATCCATGTGTCTGACAGCGGAGTTGAATTACAAAGTTCAAGGCAAACAATGGGTGAATCAACATTTCAAGAAACAGCTCAAATTGTGATAATTGAAACAGCTACAGAGCATGTATCATATGTACGGTTGGCGGCCAGGGGAAAAGGGTGCAGAGTGTGTTTGTTTTGGCGGCTTGAGTGTCAGAGTTTTGGCTGGGAGAGCTTGTGTTTTGTTTAGGAATGTAGGGTTCTTTGAGAGCGCTGCAGTAGTGGTTTGGCATAGAAGGCCAAAGTCCTATGACTAAAGAAGCAGAGGTCTTTGGCACAAAAGACCAAAATCTCTCTTCCTGCTGTAATAATCCTCAGAACATGTGTTATATTTATTCATTTATACAAATATATTTTTTATGATGTAACTGTTTTTTTGTTTTTGTTTTTGTTTTTACATAAGCAATTCTTTGAACAGGCTGAGAGGTTTTGTTTGGAAGTACCTTGGCTTGGTAGGGTAATATTTTGATCCAAAGAATGCTGGTTTTAGGATTAAGAAAAATAGTTGAAAATAGCATGAAATAAAAACAGTCTGAGGGGCCATTCACACAGGACACATTCTTGCATTTCATCAGCGCTATTTGTTTAATTGTTGGCCTAATTATCCATTAGATGAATGGCTTTGGTTGTTACGCTACATTTCATACTTTTTTCAGCATCTCACGCCATGGCTTTAACGGGGTGTGTCAAGTGCCCTCTATGGTACCGTGTTGCCTCAAGGCAACATAGTCTATTTTAGTTGTTTTTTTTTTTTGTTTTTTTATAAAATGAGACACCCATTTATTTGTCAAACCTATCTCAGGGGAGAAGAACTCAAATACTAATCAATGAAAGTGCAAAAAAAGTGGCCACGTGACCCACAGGGCTCCATTTTGTGTCCTGTTTCAGCACATGTGCACATCACGGTAAGTAAAGAAGTATTTTTAAGAACTTTACATTATATATTAGGGGTGTAACAGTTACATGTATTTGTCCCGAACCGTACGGTAGTGAAGATGAAGATGAGGATGAGGATGCATATGATAACTTGATATAATAACTTGATGATATGATGGTTTGGTATTACTTGTGTTCCATGATGGTACAATGTTCCCTGAGAGCAACAGCTGGATATCAAATTGTACTTTTTATTAAATATGAAATAGATGTTTTCAATAAATATATTTCTTTTTTCTACATGAAAATGTCAAATGTTTTAATTGGTCCGTTGTGGTACAATGTTACCTCGAGACACCAAACTTTAAAAAAATTTAATTAAAAATTATAAAACAAAAAAAGTAAATAAATAAAAAGTAGTGTCCAATTTTAAGCTAGATAAACACCACAAATAATTTTTTCCTCATTGATATCATATTGTGTACCATAAACGCAATATGAGACGCAGGGCAGTGTTAGTTGGATAAGCATTTTACCATATGGACAAGCATATTAATTTTTACATATAGACAAACAATGATTTATGGGAATTAACAGCACCTACTGTAATACACACTTTTTCAGTTCAGTTGTGTTCTGTCTGGCTGTTTTAATGCATCCTGTATGAACAACTCATAAAAGGGCTACAGTATACTTGATTTGAATTATAAGATAATTTCTTAAATAAGTATGTCTTGGGTTTAAATGTGTCAACTACAAAAACATGTCACATTTTCTCTTAAGGCAGAAAGAAGTATTGGATCTGGGCCATTTACCATAGTTACACCATTGGCATGGACCCTTGGCATGTGGGCATTGGGGGGCTTGTGGTCTATTAGCGTGTGAGCGGGGGCAGGTTTTCAGAGAGGGTGGATTTCAGGGGGAGCAGTAGTTTTTTGGCCACTCTTATGCTGCAGAGGGATTCATACACCAGTGCTGTATGAACACACAGCTTCAGTCTCGGCAGCTTTCCCAAACTTTCCAACTCCAAGTGTCGCAATCTGGTTCCATTTTACAGCTGGCCTTGAGATTGTAACAGAGCCCCTTTCTCCCCCTCCCAAACCACATATTTAATCCCTTCGCTTATGTCAAACTTAATTACGGGACCTTGTACGAAGAAATAACAAGTGTGCCTTGTAGGAGAGGGAGCGAGGGGGTTTCGTGAGGAAGAGAGAAAAATGGGGATATGCAGAAAAAAAAATTAAGGGCTAAAGGGAAGGACTGAAAATCTATCAGGACATAAAACGGAGGGTAGTAGTTAACAGAAAGGAAGAAAAAAGCAGACATGCGGTGGATTTGTTACAAAAACTCTGTTTAATACCAGACAGTACAGCCAACAGAGCTGAAAAAAAAGCGAATAACCCAGTTTTGCTTTTCATATTATCTGGGATATCTTTTATAAATCAAGTTCACATTTTGAAAAGACTGACATGTTTCACTAAAGCATAAAAAGAAAGAAAAAAGTGACAAAGAAGGCACAATTGCCTGCATTCAGTAAAGAAGATGTCATGGTTCTGTAACAAATCATTTATGGTTTTATTTCTCCATTATATATATTTCAGACAATTCATAAGTATTTAATATATATATATATATATATATATATATATATATATATGTATATATTATGCAATAATTATAATATAAAAACAATAATATTTAAATACTTAAATTATATAATTACTTCATATAAATGGGCCATGCTGGGTGAACAGTTGATTTACCTTCAAAAAGTACTACTTGTGTCTTCTCTTCCTCCATTTTGTTGTTTTTGTTTGTAATTAATTAAATGTCTCACTATAACTATATTAAATTTCTTTGAATTACATTTCCAATTTAACATCTTGTGGGGTGAGGCCAATTTATATTCTAACTCATGAACTGAAAAGGAGCCAGTTCTTTTATTCCACATTTTGCCCAATCCTGCCATTATAGTGCAGTGTCAGAGGAATTAGTTGTTTATGACAAACACAGTGACAAAACCACCTGTAGATACATTGTGGCTTTAGTGCTTAACATAACAAATATTCAGAATTTATTACCACTGGCTACCAGATTCATTCTCCCGTCTGCCTCTCGATGTGTGTGTGTGTGTGTGAATTTAAGAGTATGTTTGAGTGTGTGTGTCTGTGTAAGTATTTACTATTCAGAAGTGGAACAGTCAAGAAGAGTGATGTTTAGTCTGTCAGTTTAAAACTATTACCTCAAATTCCAAAAATGTGAGCTAAACCTGTCTCACACTGACACGGAAGACAGCGCTGTGAAGAGCAAGCCTTTGAAAGTCAAAATCAATTTTCAGTGGGGTAAAACAAACGCTTCATCTGAGTTCTACGAACCGGATTTCTAACACTTCTAAAAGCACATATTCATGCAATCTTTATAAGGCAAAAACAGACTAAATGCAGTGTAAAACTGCTTTGAAAGAGAAGGATGCACCATAGAGTCTTAGGTATAGAGAGATAAAACTCTCCTTAGAGACACAACAGAGAGACAGACAATTACAGTCTCAAAGGAGGGCTGGAAAAAAGTCAAGAAAAAAGAACTCTTCTCCTCCGCCATCAGCCTTGACTTTGCCCTGGCCTGCTGTCCGTCCTCAGTGGCCTGGCTGAAGGGTTCCCAGGGTGGTCGAGCAGCCCAGGGCTGGGCTGAAGGAGACGAGATTCCCATGCCATAGGCAGTGGGACTGGCGCGCCACCCGTAGTTATTTATAGGCGGCCTGCACCGAAGGGCCAGGAGAGAGGGCATGATTGTTTTCCTTTCCATTCCCCTGGCCCACTCACCCGGCCTCACACAAGGGTGGTAAATATATACCCAAACACTGGGAGCTGTGCAGAAGGGGGAAAGAGAGACAGGGAGAAAAAGAGAGCAAGAGACATGTAGAGATGTGGATACAAGAGCGTGGATGTCAGTCATAGCTCTTAATAAAAGGTGTGCTTGATTTGGACTAGTAATATTCATGCAACTTAGACTAAGATGGTCTTGAAAGAGCATTCCACATTCATTACAAGCCAATGGGTGGCATGCTGCCGATTACTATAGAAAATATGACAAATTAAACAAATTAGTTCAATCAAATTAACTTTTATGAGTATTTAGAACTTTCTTTTTCTTTTGAGTTCACAAAACTGACACATTTTAAGTTATCTGAATTGTTTCATTGTTTTGAGTTTTATGAACTTGTTTCTTTTAATTTAGACAAACTTAAATTAACTGAAACTGGGCTGGGATTTCTATTTCCCAACATGCTTTGCCATGACAGTTAAAAGGGAGAGATGTTGAAAAATGAAATGTTATATAATGTTTTGTTTTTTTGTTTGTTTTTTTTGTTCAAGATTAATGCTAAGTGTAATGTTTTGCTATGATAACTTAGAAGAGTTTGTTTTTTGGGCGGTGGGTTACCATCATGGTATCGAGTAGAGCATTAGTTTGTTGTGCATTGAATTAGTTGTGTACTCATTCAGCTATAATGCTATCAAAGCATTGTGTTACCAATTAGCAAGTTAGCATTTACCGAATTAGCTAGTTAAAGCTAGCCAAGTTTCCACTACTAAAAATATTTAAGTTGAGATTACATGATAATTTTACAGTAAATATACAGTCAAATATGTTGAGTTAAGAGCAACTAAAATGTACGAGTACAAAATAAAAATCTGCCAGTTCTGCTTACTTAAACTTTGAATTTCTTAACTTAAAAATGCTGATGTAACTGATTACCTCGATTTTTTTTGGAAGTTTTGCCAACTCATTCCAGTGTGTGTCATTCCAAACTTTTACTGTATTTTAGTTTTTTGTTTTTTTGTTTTTGGAACACAAAATAAGATTTTTCACACAAATCTTTTCCATACAACAGTGATTCAGTTACCACAAGCTTTCAATCAGTATAACCACCACAAAAGTGGTCTGTATGAATTGTGCATTATATTTTAATTCTTGCCATGTGATAGCTGCAGCTCTGCAAAAAGAAAACAAAAATATGCTGCTCATGTCATAGGTCTGGAGAACCAGCAGTTGATAGACATGCTACAGCAAATTTGGGTTTGTTCCTCACAAAAAGCTATAGCATTTTATGGCTTCAGAAGACTTAGAATATTCCACACAATTTGTATGAACTACTTTTATGGTGCTTTTATTGACAGTCCATGTCGTTGTATTGTCGTATAAACGTTTTATGGAAAAGAGCTGCATGAGCATTCTTAAAAATTCTCCTTTTCTTTTCTATGGAAAAAAAAAAATAAATAACAGCACAAGGGTGATTAATAGCAATACATACTCTATATCAAATCTCAGCTGCATGATATTAAAACATAAAAACACTAACATAATGACTTTCCGTGGAGCTGCTTTGAAACAATGTGTATTAAATTAGACTTGAATTGACTTAATTAAATGTAGCCATGATTTGTGACCAGCAAAAAAAATCTGTTTAACTGGTCATTTAAGCAGCAGGGATTGAATGAAGGATTTTTAAGGAACAGAAATTAAGGAAAGACGGAGGGAGGGAATAAGAGTGAAAAGGCAAGGAAAATGAGACCACAATTCCTCTGGCCCAGGGACGCCAAGACTCAGCAAAGCTCTTGTCCTGAACACCCCCAGCAGGCGAGACCTGGCTGAGCTCAGCGTAGATCCATTCAGCATGCAGCCCTGCCAGGCCCGATCCACACGGGACCTGGGTCACCTAAAGCCAAGCAGCAGAGCAGCCTGGAGCAGTGGCCTCTGGGCCCTACTGCAACTGATGTCTGAGAGAGTCTGCCAGGATCCAAACATCAGCCCCTGCCCTCCCCCTTTCTCCTTTTTCTCATTTTCTCTCTTTCTTCTTCTCCTCCCAAGCATGGGAATTCCAGAGTGACATTATTACTATGATCAAAACAGACCCTATAAATACCAAAAGCTATGATGAATATAACAGCAATTACAGAGGCACCGATAATTAGAGCAGGAGGAGAGGCAGAGATGGAGGAGCAGGCATTGATGTGCACTGTTTTTGTGTTTTAGGGGGTATCTGAGTGTATGAGAAATTAGGGTGGTAGAGGAATTGTTGCTGATGGTTTTCCTCTCAATCAGAGCCTGAGGGAACATATACTCTTGCCTTTCGCTGCTCTCGCTCTCTTTGTCTCTATTCTTGCATCTTAAAAAAGGCATCAAGCATCTGCTTTTGTAATGATCACTTAGCCAACAAACAATTAATGGTCTTCCTTCACAGATGTTCCTACAGAGACGGCAGGGGCCAGGAACCTGTCCCAGCGGAGACCCAGTGAACTTACAGCTGCCTCTCATACTCTTTACTTTTCCCTCGTTCAAGCCAGACCTCCATTTCCTTCTTTTTCTTTCTTTCTTTCTTTCGCCCTCTTGCCCTCTTTCGTTCCCTCTCTCTCCTCCTCTCTGGCCCGTCCATGAAAGCATTGCGTCACCAGGATTCCAGAGCACTGGCATCTGTTTTTTTTACGCTTGTGGGAAAATAGCAGCTCATGTTTCTTAAGATGCTTCTCACATTCCTCACCCCGTCTCCAGATCACACGGGCCCAATGAGTGGGCCGCACCAGGAGCACAAACACAGTGGAACGGTCTAATAAAGTATTGAGTTTTTCTAGCAGAGAGCGAGCAAATACTACATAGTTTTTTTTTTTTTTTCTTTTTTTGCACATTTGTTTGTTTTCTGTGTTCAACAAGGTTGTCAAGGTGATATCTAGGACACCAAATAATTGCATATCCATGTAGTGACATTTTTCCCCACAAAGTTTCATAATACTTTCTCATAAAACTCTTAATTTGTATTCATGTGTATAATCAGTTTTCATTGAGGTCATTTGCATTCTGGATGCAACTCAAAGGTCAGTGACTTTAAACGTTTTAAAGGCAGTATTAAAGGGGACCTATTATGCCCCTTTTCACAAGATGTAATATAAGTCTCTGGCATCCCCAGAATGTGCCTGTAAAAATTTCAGCTCAAAATACCCCACAGATCATTTATCATAGATTGTCAAATTTGCTCCTGTTTGGGTGTGAGCAAAAACACACTGTTTTTGTGTGTGTCCCTTTAAATGCAAATGAGCTGCTGTTCCCAGCCAGCTTGTGCTTCGGTTGCTCAACAACAACAAGGTTGGACAATCTCACACAGCCAAAATGATGATTGTCAGTAATGGTGTTCAGCTTTACATTGTTCAAACCGGAGTCGGACACTGATGGAGAGACTCAGGAAGAAGTTACAACTTTTAGACTGGACGTTGACCCTCGTTTGTGAAGCAGTCCGGCGTAAAAATGACGCCTACTACAACAACTCTTCCTCTTCTCTAAAGCTGCTCAACGTGACCTTGCCCCCTTTGTTGCATGTTCTCAGGGGGAGGGTTTATGTAAATTTTGGGTTTGTGATGTCACCAACTCGGGAAGAAGCCCGTTGTAGTCCCTACCAGCCATTTGTTGTAGTCCTTAAAAAGCAATTTCTGTAAAAAAAAAAATATCTCCATTTGCATTGAACTTTGAGTGTCGTAACTTTGCAGATGTTGTTTATACTCAAACAGCAACATTACAAACTAACTAAAATTAAAAAAAAAGTGAAATCATAATGAAGGACCCCTTTAAACCATAATAGAACAAAACACAGAAGTGAAAAAAATTCTACTTGAATGTGTTAAATCAATTATGTATGGTAACAACTAGCCAAACTGATTCTATGAAACTAGGAGAGTCAGAAAGATCAAATCAAAGTGGAAATATCATGTATTAACAGTAAAAGAAGAATTCAGTTCTTGGCAGAGTCTGAAAATTTAGCATTGATCCCTTGTGACGATAAATCAACTGCTGTATATCACTGGCTGTGCTGAATGTTTTCAAAGTATACTTTTCAAGGTGAACACAAGGGGCGAAATCCTTTTGAAAGTGAGCATCACAATGTCCTACAATTGGAGTACTCTGAAGCATGAATCGGAATGCTGTCTTGATAACATAACAGTAAAAATGAATGCATAGTTCAGTCATGAAACTCTTCTGAGTAAATTAATGGTTCTTCCAAATTGGAAGTGTAGCCAATCAATCTCTTTTTCCTATGTACTTAACCTTATTTATTTCCATCCAGCTCAAGTACTGCGTGTCTTGGGAATTTTCTTCATGCTTCCTCCACCCCAGCACCACCTATCTATATCTGCTACAGAAGGTTTTCCCTACTTTACCATACTTTTTGCTAAAACCCTCATGGAAGGAAAGGGTTCAGCTGCTCACTTTCACTTGGAACAACCCTTTGAATAGTGTACCCTTCCTGCAGTGCCTTCCATGGGTGCAAAAATGTTGTTTGGAATTCAGATATGGAAAATCCACCAGTCCTGAACTTTAGCCATTATGCCTCTAAAAGGTTCTTCTGGTCAAACTGAAGTTTGAACACCTTTCCCTCCTGTACTGGGCAGTTTTCAGGCCTGGGGTACCACCATTATTGGCTCAATCAAATCTCCCACCCACAACTACCTTTCGGCACAGCCTAGTAAAAGCCATCTACTGAGCTTAACTCCACAAAATTCAATGCTTTACAAGGCTCCTTCCTACTAAATCTTTAATGGCGGGGGGTCGAGTAGGTCCAATTAGGAGTTGTAGTCTTCAGGGTCTGAGGACTGGAGGGGTGAAGGCGGGCAAGAGCTTTTTGCATGGACAGAGAATGTGAGGAGAGGGGGAATAGTCATCAATTAGCACCAATGAATCTTAACCTCGCTAATGACGGCTGGGTCCATGTCTAGTGGTCTGCCGGTGTCTGCTGGGATGGCGGGGGGTACAGTCTTCATGTACGTCTCTGGACGTCACAGACTGGCCTGAGGCGATATGCTAAGCCCTCCCCCATATCACACACACTTACTCATTTACCCCCTGTCATCACACCAATTGAGGGATCTGAGCTACATTGAGATTCAATGCATATCCATTCCATGCCACAACCATCCCCACAAGAAACATTATTTCATTTAATATATTATGCATTCAGCTTGAAAAAAGTCTGTAAGCCAACGTGGCATGTGTTAATGTGTGTGTGGGAGAAAAACTCAATTTCCATCTTAGGTCAAGGGCTTTGGCAACCATGTGGCTACACCATGTTCGGGGGTTGCAACCTATTACAGTAGGAATATATACAGTATAATAAAACTTACTTAATAGTTATGGTCCTGGTTTCTGATCGGTCAGTACAGCACTCCAGCTGTGTTAAAATACAAGATATAGTAACAGCAAACCATTATTATTGTTGCATAGTAATGTTCTGTTATATCAGGGACTTAATGAATTTGCTTAGTAAAAATAATTAAAATAAAAATTAAAAAAATCTTAAAATAATAATATTACAAAAAAAAACTGAATAATTTAAAATATTTAAAAATGAAAAACTTTAGCTGACTATATTCATAAAGCAACCTTTCAAAAATCATCCTTTGGCCGACTATATTCATAAAGCATTGTGACTATATTTACAAAATTGCATTTCTTGTGCTTACAGCTTAATAAAAAGAGCCTTCTGGAGTGAAAGTGAAAATATAATATATTTGATCTTCAAGACTTTTTTTTTTTTTTAAGGTTTGTCAAGGTTATGTATGGTTTATGTATTGGATCCTTAACCCACAGTTAAAATTGCATGAAAGTCAGTGAATAAAATATTTAACAAAGTGGCACTTTTTGCAAAGAAAGACCACATGCATTTACTTTTGTTATTCTACAATAACTTTTGTTATTCTGCAAAGTATCTAATGCAATGAAATGAATTTACTAAATGGTGATTTCAATGGGATTTCAATTTTTGGAACCACAACAACTCTGATTTAAACAATGAACCGCGACAGCATTGTGAAAACAAGACTAGAGGTCCAATTTCCAAACAGTTGGAAGAGCATGTGTGAATGAGTGCGAGGTTGGGCTTGCATGCCTACTGGTTTTCCCGCAGCAGCTCAGGCCCGGAGACAGCTTTGCACCAGATGTCAGTTGAACAATTTTTGTTTGTTCATGTGTCCTGCTTTATGAACCCTTCCTCAGAGAGGGTTCCCGCTTTCCGCCGCAGTCTTCAAGTGGCTCAATTAGAACACAAGACAGCCCTTGTCTTTGCCAAACTGGAATCAATTAGGAAAAGCAACCATTTCACCTCAGATTAAGCCATCCAGTGTCTGTTCTGTGGCACGTTGACCTTTGCTAGGCTCTCTCTCGTTCTATGGAGACTGGCTGGCCAGATGATGCGCCTCTCTAATTAAAGGCCTTGACGTCAAACTCCCAGAGCTGCATGAGTGACTTATGTTTGAACCCCTAGCCACAGGTCAGCTGAAGTCTTTCAGGAATCTCATGGCTGTTTCGTCCACCCAACTCTTTTCTCTCACTGTTTTGTTCCTTGTAAATTCCATTGATTCTCTTGTGTTCCTATTAACCTATTTCTCTCATACACAAGCACCCACTCACTGTACTTTAGTTTGAAATTTTGGACACCAGCCACTTATCTGCTGGAGGCTTTGAAAGCGGTTGAGCCACATCAGACATTGGCTTCCTTTGACTTCCTCTTCAGACAGGCCACTGAGGCCAGAACACTAACAAACAAACACTTTCACTGATCATGGGTGGCAAGATCAGACATGCAAGACTGCCTCCTGCAGAGAGGCCGAGAAGAAAGACTCGCACAGCGCCTTGTAGTCTCGGACAGTAGCCTGGACACAGCTAATAGACAGGGCGACCGGTGAAGAGGCACCTCTACATGTTCAACTGAATCCTCTGGCCTTTTATACACACTTGTTTGGTTGCGCTAGGAATGCGCTCCGCCTGACCCCAGGGCACTCATCCAATCAGCTCGCTATCTCCTGAAAGGGCCTCCATAATAGTGACATTTTTCCACCTCGTCAATAAGTGGTGAAAGCCACCCTCCACCCGCTACTTGACCATTTAACTTCTTTGTGAAAAGGCCCTTTCTTTCTTCCTCCCTCTATTTCTCGCTGAAATCAATAAAAGTGGAGCGAGGAATAAGGCTGATCCAGAACTCACATTAAGTGAAGCGAGAGAGAAAGAGAATGAGAAAAATAGACCAAGAGAGAGATGTGGCTTCCATAGGCCTCTATACAGCACAGTCCACAAAAGCATATCATCATCAACACTTACTATTCAGCACACCCCGAGGACACATTTACACCCACAAATACATGCTAACGCACAGATTTATGACACATACCATAGATAAACATACATAAACATACATATGCACGCCTATATACACAAAGGGAAATACTTGCAGGGGGAAAAAAAATATCTCAATATTTTCTCCTAGGCTGCAATGAGATTAAATGGAGGGAAAATTGAGACTTTTACTTTAAGTAAGTCTCTTGCTTCTTGTTTCTCCAACTTGGTCTCATGAGAAGTCGCAATAATTTCAATGAGATGTTAAAATCATAAGATATTGTAAAAAACATATACTTAACCATAATGCCCAAACCCTAAACCCAACCATATCATCAAGCAACAATGAATAAGTTGAACAATGAACAATACAGTATTGTTCATTGTTAACTCATGTTTGTTTATAATACATCAACTAATGTAAATTTATAAAACTTAAAAAATGTATTAATATATATGAAATTAACATTAACCATGACTAAGAAATGCTAGTTCACGATACCTAATGCGTTAAACCCAAAAATTAAAATTCTGTCATAATTTACTCACCCTAATGTTGCTCCAAACCTGTAAGACTTTTGTTCATCTTCAGAAAACAAATGAAGACATTTTGAATAAAATCTGAGAGATTTCTGTCCCTCCATTGACAGCTACGCAACTACCACTTTGACGCTTCAAAAAGTTCATAAAGAGATCGTAAGCGAATCCATATAAATTGAGCGATTTAGTCCAGATTTCCTGAAGAGACACTATCGCGTTATACACTGAAAAGATTTAATTTAGGCCTTTATTCACTTATAAACATTCATCAGCTCACACATCAGTTGTGGTAAGCAGAAGCTCAAGCATGTTTGCTTGACGTGCGAGAACCAATGAGGTTCGTTCTCGTGTTACGCAGAACGTTTGAACTTCTGCAAGAACCAATGAGGTTTGTTCTCACACGTCAAGCAGGTTCGTTGAGCTTCTGTTTATGTTTGATGATTAATGTTTATGTGTGAAATTCAAAATTTCTAAATTCAATCTCTTTATCATATAAAGAGATTGAGTCTCTTCAGAAATTTTGGACTAAACCACTCAGTTCATATGGATTAATTTTACGATCTCTTTATGAACTTTTTGAAGCGTCAACCTGGTAGTTGCTTAGCTGTCAACGGAGGGACAGAAATCGCTCAGATTTTATTAAAAAATATCTTCATTTGTGTTCCGAAGATGAACGAAAGTCTTACTGGTTTGTAGGGTGAGTCATATGATTTTGTCATCTCATATGAATAATTAACAAGTTAATTGTTGAGAATATGAGAATATGCTAGTAACCCACTATGGGGTATCCTGCTCTTGTGATTCTCGATGAGGTTACCACACAAAATCGGGTCACAGGTCTATTCTGATTGAGTCTGAGACATCAGGGAAAAATAATGCTAAATGCGAGAAGAGAAAATCAAGTGAACAATCTTGAAATTGTGCATAGCCATAATAGCAAAATCAAAATAAATACTTGAACAGAACACATCTGAGAACTCCATTAAGTCTCCTGAGATATGTAGGAGCACCCTATGAGCAAAACAGTTGTCCTCTGACAGACAAAGAAAAGGGAAAGAACAAGAGAGGGGAAGGAAGATTTAAAGAGAAAGAATGGGAGTAAGATAAATAAAAAGAGAGAAAACTGCAACTCTGAATCATTAAAGAGATATCTACAAACAGACTCTTGTTTGAATTTCCTTCATTTTGCTGCTAATGATATACACTTGACCATCACTCATTTGCCAGCTGTGTTCACACCTCATCACTTGTGCACAATGATTGACAATAATGGCGGTAGAGTGAGAACAAAATGTCTCCCAAGGAGGGAGGGAAGTAGAGGAGAGATGAGTGCGTTAGGTTTTGTGAGCGCACATGGATGCTACGATGAGCATGGCGCTTTGTTTGGTTCCACTGGCTGAGCTGAAATTGATTTCTGTGTGAGGCACGCACACCCCAAGCCCCTCTGCATTCTGATGGAATAAATAAAACACCCTCTTATGCATCGTGAGGAGGGGAGGGGGCATATGAAAGAATAAAATGGGAGAGAACAGAAGCAAAAGGAAAATAATGAAGAGAAAAGAAGGAAAAGAACCAGAAAAAGGAGTGAGAGGATAAAGACTGAGACGTTACAGAGATGAGATGGAGAACAAAAAAAACTGGAGAGAAGGATATAGATCTAGGCCCTGCTATTACTAACAGAATCGGTCAGCAACACTGGTCTAGTTTGGTGGTTCTCATCGATTAAATGTGGTAAGCCAAAAAAGTACACCGGTCACAAGGAAAAGCAGGAAAATATAATGCTAAACGCAAATAAAAAAACGTAACTCGTATACAATAATATATAACTCAAAATATAATCAAGCATACACTCTAAAAAAAATGTTGGGTTAATGGACCAACCCAGTAATTGGGTTGTTTTAACCTAGCAGTTAGGTTAAATGTTTGCCCAACCTGCTGGGTAGTTTTATTTAACTTTTAAAGCAAGCAGTACAGTCATTTTTAAACAATAGTTGGGTTAAATAAAATTTTTAACCCTACATTTTTTAAAGTGTAGTTAGCACAGCAACATAAACATCCTATCAACTTTTAAAAAGGGAGAAAAAAAAGTCTTCCCATATCCTTTGTTGCTGATGTCAAAGGCTGTGCATCCAATCAAAGTATATGGTAATGCAAAACTTTGCAAAAATAGTGTTTTTCTATTTTTCGTATTGTTAGGCACTTCAATAAATTCCAGTGGAGTTAGCATTTCAGAGCAGACCTGATGCTTAGACTCCCTCTGCTCCAATTAGTTGGGAGAGAAGTAGCTTTTATGGTTAATTAAAAACAACACCTTAATTAAACAGACTACCCTTGATGGCTTGACCAATGTGACTTTGCCCTAGGCTATCAAATACAGTGTTTCACGGCTAGTACCAGAGGAGAAGCGCTAGGGCTTCTAAGCACTAGGAGTAGGGTGAACCTACTTAAAAATACACTGTGATTCTTTATCAAACAGTCCTGCATCAAACATTATTTATTAGAAATTCTATAAAAAACAAAACAAAACAAAAAAACATTACAGACACAGATAAGTGCCATGTGGGGTGTGGCAATGCAAAAACAACACTGAGGCCACATCATTACAGGCATATATAGATGTTTAAACAATGTATTACACACTTAAAAGTTGATCATTGTGCACAGTCACAGAAAACAAGACACGCGTTGATTGACAAATTGATCAAGTTTGACGCAACTCTAATCAAACATTTCATTCACACAGAATAAAGCTGCAGTGCTGCCTCTTATTCCATTTCTATTGGTGGGTTGGTGTATTCTACAGCTATTATGCACAAACTTTACAAGGAACTTGAAAACAAGCCACCTCAACTTTCTAAAGATTTGTATCTACACAGAAAAATGATATGCATTGAAATCATTTTGGAATCAGACTGTGACCTTAAATGAAACTGTGAGGTGCCTAAAGACACCCAGCCCTACTAAATACACCATATGGAATGGTTATATTTTGTGTCTGAAAACTTTATAGCAATAACCTGTAGTCTTCTTTCTAAGTTTGCTAAGCTACATGGCAGCTGCTAATACATTTCGAGATTTAAAGCCTGATGCAGCAGTTTAATTGTTCTAGGTATCTTTCCATTATCTTCGTAAATGGCTGCATATCAGATTTGTTCCTCAAACGCTGATAAATGACTGATGAATGCTAATGATCCTTTACAGTCAGGACTGCGGGATGTCAAGGACGAGTCCTTCTACATCATGAATGGAGTTCTAGATGAAAAGATTAGCAGTGAGCTAGGTTTGCTGTGGTTAGCATCTCTAAAACCTGTCTGTAGGAACCATTCAGAAAAGTAAGGGCTGCACTGAGAGTGTGTTTTAGTCTGAGATCTCCCAGCACAAGCTCAAATGGGAACAGGGGGATCTGTGGGGACGTGTTGTTTGATAATGCTGATATAGTTGGAGCAGGGTCCCAGGAGTCACAAAGAGAGCCGGTGAAATGGAGCAGGGTCCAGAGGGTATTCCATGCCAAAGGCAGGTGGGCCGGGAGTACGGGTGTCCTCGAGGGGAGGAGGGACGACATGACATGACATGGGCTCGTTAAGAGCCTGGCACTGCTTGCCGCCTGCTAATTTATGCAAATGAAGGTTACTGACTCATGGGAGGTGGGATGTCGGGGGGTGGGTGCTGTCACAGTTTGGCTGGCAGCCAACGGTGTGCAGTAAAAACGGTGCCGCTGCTGCGGTGGAGGTGGCGGCTCATGAGGCAGGAAAGTTCGCCTGAGCGCCGCAGGAACGAAAGCGGGGAGCTGCGTACCAGAACAACGTACCCCGTTAGTTGCCTGGCAAGGCGGGCAGAGAAGCAACCAATCACGGGTACGCTGCCTCCTCTACCCTGGCCGAATGGCATCGCCCTCACGGCCCTCCCATCGCTCACGCTCCTCCTCTCCACCCCGTCGCTCCGGTTGCCCGGGATGATTTTATAAACATTTTGCCAGCCGATCAATAGCCGTATTGATCAGGCATTGTGAGAGTGATCCGTCTAAAACCCCCAGCAGCCTGCAGCTCTAAGAGAGGGAGGAGCGAGGGAAAGAGAGAGAGAGGCTGCAGAGAGGACGAGGAAAGGGAAAGAGAGAGAGGAAAGGAGAGAGAGGCTGCAGCCACAGAAGAGAGAGGTAGAGGGGAGAGAAGGGGAGATCTCACAGAGAGGCAGAAGGAGGCAGTGCTGAAGGTAAAGCAGTGTGGTGTGGACGTAGAGAAGCGAGCAGGAGCAGCCATTGGGACTGCGTTAACATGCATTCTAATCGCTTTCTCGTTAAGCCGCGGAAGGGAGGGGTGACTAATGAGTCTCGCCGTAAGTATACAAAATAATTTACGGAGAGAGAGGAAGTGGGCGAGAGAGGTAACGTATAAGCGAAAACAGGCGCAGGTTTGGCCTGGTGAGTAAATGAGCTTATGTGTGCGCAGGGGGAGGCGGAGGAGTGTAATCGCTGTGGGAGATGGTACGCGATTAATTCTGATTGCTTTGTAAATTTAATTATCATTTATTCTCTCTAGGAAAAAAAAAAATGCCTGTGGTTGACGGGAATGGAGTCGCGTACCATAAAATTTACCTGCGAACGACTATACCCGATGACTTCTCGCTCATAAGGAGGCCTGCTAAATACGGCGGTGATCATTTCCGAAGGGAATTCATAATGAGAAAAAAAACATACCAAATATTTGATAGCTTTGAGGATAATTGTGGGCCACTTTGAGGATTTTGGTGCCTGATCTTTTCGTAAACCCCAACTGTGCAGCAATGGATCATGGTGGAACATTCAAAAATGGGATATTACTCATTGGACGTATACCAGTTCCTTGCTATTGGAGTATAGACGCTTTCAACTTTCTACTGACTGAATATTTTTTAACTTGAGCACATTTTGGACAAAAGTCTGGATAACTAACAGAAAAGACGGTCTTACAATGGAGAACAATGGATGAGGAGAAAATCAGGCCTGTCTTGCCACTCAGTCACATGACTCAACAGGGGGGATCAGGCATAAGAGCCCAAGGGAGGCCTGTATTGATCCAGACCAAAGTGTATTTCGGCAGCACTGTGGTTATGCTCAGCTGACGTGATCAGGGCTGATTGAAGATCAGGCCTGGTCTGCAGGCCATAATGAAGAGAATTGATGCAGGATGTCGGACCACTGATCACCTATCAGCCCACAATCTAAAACCATGAGAATGAAGCCTTGTCTCTATTTAGATGAATACCTTTGTGTAATGGAAATGTACACTTTAACACACACACATTCAAGGCGTACACCTCTGGCATGACACCATGCTGGCTGTAGCGCCCTAGCTGCCAACTAGCATCTGAACCATGGATCTAAAAGAGATACAGTGGTATAAAAACGTATATTATGGAGTGGGAAACAACAGTGCATTGTGATTATGATTGATACTAAGTACTCAATAAGTACTCAAGTTGTTCCAAACTCATATGACTTTCTAGACAAGTTACCTAGCAGAACATCCAAGCTGCTTTTCTCCATACAATAAAAGTGAATGGATGGGGATCAGAGCTGTGGTCACCACTTTCATTGTATGGAGAAAAGCAGCTTGCACATTCTGCTAAATAGCTCTTTTTGTGTTCCACACAAGAAAGAAAGTCATACAGGTTTGGAATGACATATTTCATTTTTGGCTGAACTATCCCTTTAAGTGGTTACACAGGCACACCGCAGGTTATTAGCGTGATTATGTTATCCGCACCTGATTAATTGCAGTAGGTGCTACATTAGAGAAATTGATGTGTGCTGTGACTCAAAAGACTAAAACACTTTACTTATACTACTAGACCTTAATAGCTTTAGAGTAGGTTTAGGCTGTGGGTATCATCCACTGACTTCTTTCAAAGATGGATGTGCTACAGCACATACAATATATTATTGTGCAATTTTAATGTTGGAAATACAGTATATGATACAGCATGATATGAATACTTTATGTAACTATATTAATTTATATGAAAAGAAACCAAATACAATATGCAAATTTTTTTGTAACTGAATGACCTTATTCTATAATAAGTAATCTGTGAAATGTCCTTCAACTTTAAGGAGCACAAGGAATGTATTTGTGAAGAATGAGAGAAATAAAAAACAGAATTAATTGCTCAGAAATCCTTAACAAGTCAATAAATTACAGCAATTAGTAAAACACAACAGAGACGGCTCCCTTGAGACTGTGATGCAGAAAAGCTTCAAAACGAAGGGATCATTAGTAATCTGTGCTAATGCCACGATCAGTAGAGGAAAAAAAGATAGATAAATGAGGGAATTAAGAGACAAATAAGGGAAAGGGGTGCAAGAAACAAGGAAAAAGCAGAATAAGAAATGATTTCACTTCCCTGCCAGTGTTGTAACAGACAAATATGTCAGTGGGCCACAATAGACTATACGTGCACACCTGTGAGTGTATCCGTGTGTGTGTAAAATGATCAATAAGAGCCTGTGGCAGTGTGTGTCCGCCAGTATGTTAGCACTACATTATGACTGGATTACAGAGAGATTCCGTTGCAATGTGCGTGCGTAAGTCCTGCTGAGGGAGCGTTGGCCTGGCCCTGAGACAGGCAGTCTGCGGTCCACCTGTGTGTGTGTGTTAAGCCCAAACCAGCTGTAACAGTTCAGGCTCATATGTTTGCTACTCATCGCAGCATTTCTGGCTGTGAGAGATAGTCGGTTGTTATCTAAACACTGTGTAAAGACCTGAGAGGCCACTGTACGTTTGTATGCGAGTGTGTTTTTGTAGTAGGACAGAGTCTGGATCTCGATTTGACATGTGAACTTAAGTGAAGTTGTGATGTGACGCTGTCACTCATGTCTTGCGTGTGGTCTAAGCGGGTGTAAAGACTCACGTTAGCCTCATTCACTCAGGTGCTGCTGGGAAATCTGTGTGAGAGTGGGCGTACGTACCGGCAGGCCACCGGAGATCCAGCAGTGTGCACCGTTCAAACACCGTCTCCCGTCACAGAGCGAATCCAAACCTAGAACACAGACACACGGAAATACAAAGAAAGATGTGTGAGACATAAAAGAAACAGATGCAATGGGACAGTATAAGGAGTTTTTGGGATATGAGTGACAGAGCTTCTCAGAAGCTCACATTTTCCACACAAGCACGCAGTGCAGCCGACGCGCCCGGGCCTGGTCTAATTGTGCTATTACTAATTCATGTTTATTAATGCAGTGATGCGTGAAGGTGGCAGGGACAGATTGCCGCTGTTGTTGCGGTGCATGTTTGCATGCACAACACCAGCTTGGGAAACACATATACAAGCTCATCCACATGCACAAACGCAGCTTGACTGCTTACTGCCGATGCCAGGTTGCATGTGTTTCTCAGTGCTGCTGGCATAGACAGTGGATGAGGTAGCCGGAGGGTTGGAGGAGGGGCCGCTGATGGCCCCGTGCCAAGAGCCTCTTGTCCCCCTGTGCCCTTGGGCATCTGTTGTAGAGTTATTGTTTTCACTGGCACGCAATTAGTAACACTACACATTTATTTAGCCCTGCTCTAATGCTCCATAATTAGCTTCAGGCCCCAAACAAGCACCGCCTTTTCCGCTCTCCCCGCCGAGGCAGTGATTCAGCACAAGCGACGGAACACGGGACAGAAAAGTGGAAGAAAGCGCGAGAAAGAGAATTACTAGAGTTGCTAGCAGGGCCAGCCTGTGTGTTGGCTCAGCACTTCTTAAGAGCTCTTTAGGGGCCTTTTGGCTGAGCAGTGCGTGCGTACAGGGAGGAAAGGGCAAACATGGAGCGGTTACACTTTTATAGAATGCTTTGTGGAAAAACACCCCTGACACACACCTCAGCACTGCAGCCCTGTTTGTCATAGGGCCCAAGGGGCCGCACTGGCCTCTCACATGACTGTGAGCAATGACCTTCCAGGGCAACAGTTTAAGAGAGTACAGCAACCCCACCTCCTCTCCTCTGCTGCTCTCTGGGAAATGGAGTCTCACGCCAGCATACATATGGGCTGAAATGCAGATGAGAACATGGAACAGAGAGAAATGTCAAACACATAAATGCAGTGCTCATATGAAGAGTGCCACTTGAGAGGAATTACCATTCGATTTCTCCAAGAATTTCTATTCGGTTTTACGATTTCAGCATCTAATTACTGTAGATAGATTTTACAATTTGTCATGAAATGGTCTCCGCCAATAACCATTAAAGATTTTAACAATAATTAGCATTATATTTTGCAATCAGATTTTGTCAAGAATTGCCAGTAATTTTTTTTTTTTTTTAAGCATGAATTGCATTAGAATTGACACCTAATTGCCATTAGATTTTTACCAAAATATATATTAGATTTTGTCTGGAATTTCCATTCAGTTTTGCAATTAGAGTGACCAATAACTGTTGTTAAATTTTAGAATTTGTAATGAAATATTCTTACTTTTTTGTCAAGAATTCCCATTACATTTTACCAATAATTAGCATTAGATTTTGCCATTTTCCATTTGTATAATTAATTATCATTAGTATTGCCAATAATTGCCTTTTTCCCCCCATGAACTTTATTAGATTTAACATGTAATTGCCATTAGATTACTGCCAGTAATATCTATTTGGTTTTGCAATTACTTTTTTGACAGGAATGGCCATTAGATTTTCCCAAACATTAGCATTAGTTTTGTCAATAATAGTCATTATATTTTGACAGGAATTGCCAATAGATTCTTAAAATTTGCATTCAATATTTTCCTTGGCTTTTTACAAGTAACTGTTACCATAATTTGACAAGAATTGACAATATTGCCATGAATTCCATTAGATAATTGTCATTATATTTTTTGCCAATAATATTAAAGGGATAGTTCACCCAAAAATGAAAATTCTGTCACCATTTAATCATCCTCAAGTTGTTCCAAACCTGTATAAATTTCTTTGGTCTGCTGTATACAAAGGAAGCTATTTGGAAGAATGTTTGTAACCAAGCAGATCTCGCCCCCCATTGACTACCATAGTATTTTTTTACTATGATATTCTTTCAAATATCATCCTTCCAAATATTTTCATTTTTGGGTGAACTATCCTTTTAATTAAATTGAGCAAAAACTACCTTTATTGAGAGTAACTGCCATCTTTGGCTAGTATATCTACTACAGTTTTCTGATAAAAAATACAGGTCAACACAAAATAAATGTTATTGTTTTGTGGGTGTATATATGTAATTCTAAAATGCCGTGAAGAAAAAAAAAAAAAAAAAAAAGATATATCAATGTATGGAAACCTATGTGCCTCAATTTTCCAGAGTGAAGCGGATGGCTCATGTGTATATGTATATTGTTTATGGAAACAAAGGTCAAAACCAAGTTCAAGTCAATGTGCATATTGCATACATATTCATGCCCTGGCAATATCAATCTATTTCAGCTGAGGCTAGTGGGAGGAGTCCGCTGATGAGGTCAAAAGGGACACAGGCACATGAATATCAGAAGCACACAAGCACAGCTGCATCGTACCTGGATGCACTCATTACAGAATAAGTAAATAAACCCAAAGGCTGACATACAATTCCAAAATGCAGGTCGTAAAACTGAATTTATAATGTTGTCATATGAAATTCATTCAAAGCATAAGCTATTTTATCAGCTGCCATTCTGAAAAGACAATCTCAATAGAATCGAATTAAAGAATTGCATTCTGTCTTATCAAGAGGGAAAGGTCTGTGTCCCCAGAAATCGCATTCAGCAAAACTGACCTCTGACCTATTTCATTTTAGTATGACTGCTATTATCCAGCAGAAAATTAGAAACGTCCAGCTATTGTCTGGTTCCATGGTGGGGGCGTAGTTACGAAAAGATAAACGCAGTGTCTACAAAAGAGCAGCAACTGGACCATTCAAGAATCTTAAAGAGAAACACTACATGCTACTTGACAGAGGTTTGATGAGCATTTGTGTTTGTGAGTGTGTGTTTAGCTTAATGGCTATGCAATTATGCTTAATTTTGCAAAAAAGACTGGGTGTCCAGTTATGATTACATTTGTGTTACTACGATTTATTCCACAACGTTAATTAATTTGAAACCAAAATTAAAGGGTTAGTTCACCCAAAAATGAAAACTATCCCATGATTTACTCACCCTCAAGCCATCCTAGGTGTATACGACTATCTTCTTTCAGACCAACACAATCAGAGATATTTTTAAAATATCCTTGCTCTACCAAGCTTTATAATAGTTGTGAATGGGGGGCCAAATCAGACAAAAATGCATTCATCCACTATAAAAGTAATCCATACGGCTCTAGGGTATTAATAAAGACCTTCTGAAGCAAAGCAATGGGTTTTTGTAAGAAAAATATCCAAAAATCCTGCGGAAGCGTAACGTCTGACCCGGCGTATGACGCAATGACGAACGCGGAAGCGCATAGGATAGAGCAAAACAAAACACCGGTCACCAATTAGAAGTCTAAAATGATCATTTTTAAAGAGAAATGTTGGAGGATTTTCAATGTAAGAGAAGAGGAGCTTGGGTTTGTTGCACAGCCCTATTTGTTTGAACTGCGAGAGGGGTCTAAGCTTACGCTACTCCTACATCCTGCGTCGGGGGTTAATCATTTGGCGCAAGTCGACTTGCGCAGTATGCGTCCGCTGGAAGCTAGTTATTTTTATTCATAAAGTTTTAAATATGGATTTTTTCTCATACAAAACCTAATCGCTTCAGAAGGCCTTTATTAACCACCTGGAACCGTATGGATTACTTTTATTATGGATAGATTTTTTTTTTTTTTTTTGGGCTTCAAAATGTGCTTCACAACCATTACAAAGCTTGGAGGAGCAAGGATATTTTTAAATATATCTCGAAGATAGTCATATACACCTAGGATGGCTTGAGAGTGAAAAAATCATGGGATAATTTTTTCGAACTATCCCTTTAAAGAAAATGAATCATCTAAATTTGAAGTGCCAAGAAGGAAGGGAGAAAGGGGGGATGTCTCCAGTCTCCATGGGCAACCAGGGTTATGCTGTCTTTTCTTGTAAACATGAGGAGAATAAGGACAAAGCGTCTGTTGGTAACAAAGCCATTACATGTCAATGAGTGAAGAGGTGACATGGTTCCACGCAGCTTCTCTGCATGGAAGCGCCCGGAATGCTCACTCACTCTCACACACACATGCCCATAAATATGCAGACGGATGTAATGTCCCTCTCTTTAATATAGATCTACAATAAAAACAGTACTGCATCAGTGCACACGTTCAAAATCTGAATATATAAAAGCTAAATTTGTTTTTTGTCCTCTGAAACAGCAGGGTATCAGACCTCCTCGTCTCACATATGTATCTCCCAAATATGTGAATATATTAGTCATCTTTTTGGCTTTTCAAAAGGCAAACCACTGTCCATTCTAATGCACATGTGCTAGATGAGAGGGGCACAGGACGCAGACGTTTTAAATGTTATATTTCCATGATTGCTTCTCGTTCCCCATTTCCTGTCTATTGTGAGGGTGCAGGAGGCATTGTGTGGAGCGTCTGTGCGTGTGCGGGGCGGGTCGGTTCAGAAAGGACATCCCCCTGGGAGCTTGGAGCAGCCCCATCTTTTATTAATCAGAGGCCCCTGCGCCACACTCCACGCTTATCACATTTAACAGCCTCAGATGGAGATGCGGCTCTGGGTGGGGAGCCGTCTAGAACGTGTGTACGCGGAGTGGGGGGGGGTTTGGGTGCGGACCCATCATGCACCTCCATCACCCAGCTATTGGGCCGAATCACAATACAGCAAATTACCTTCTGCTGACAAGAAAAAATGAGCAGGTCTTCTGTATGGGGGGAAAAAAGGATTGCCAAGAAGAGGTGACACATTGATTGCTTAGTATGCGTATCCTGCGGGCACGGGGTTCGCAGTCTTCCTCTTCTATATAAATGTAGAAGCAGGGGAAAAGAGCAGGTGGAGTGGAGGAGAAATTGAAATGCCATGTTAGATTGGAGGGTCCGCTCTCAAACTGGGCGGCCCAACCAACAAACGCACAAACACAAAGGTCTTGGGCGAGCGGATGAAAAGGTAAGGTCTTTGTCGTGCACGCAAGGCTCTAAGATGTCACCCCAACACCCTTCCCTTCTTTTTTTGCCTTGTTCATCCTCTTTCACCCCCCTCCCCTCGTCTCATGTATGTCGTAGCTCAGATGAATCAGTGTCAGCGGTGTTGAGAGCACTTACTGTCAACCCCAGCGCCCCGGGCCACGCCACTGATGGACACAAACTATAAAATATCACCCCCCTGGGGAGACATTGTTCAAACTCTCCCCCACAGCCCTGAGGTGAAGAGCTCACTCTCTCTTTCTCTCACTCACTTTCTCTCGGGTCTGTGCATCTGGTTTTGGACGACTTACATGCAGATTCACATGGCCATGAAGCCAAAATGCAGTTTCTTTGGGGCTGGGCTATTGAATCTGGTGCGGCCCTGTCAAATTGTCGGACTTCTTTGTGCTGCTCCACGCTGGAGCCTGGTTAAATGACACAACAGGAATCAAAGATCTGAGACCTCTGACAGCTGAAGACTAGAAGACAAAAGCAGAAATCTTGATGTCCACTCCAGGTTTAAATAATGTAGCAGGGTGCATGCTGGGATCGCCATCAATCCCAGTCTCTGATGATGGCACTTATTGCAGCTGATAAGTGGCATAGAAAGCGAGAGGGAGCCGAGGCAGACTGGAAAGAAGGGATGCAGGGAGGGGAAAGGAGAAAGATGACCCCCCCCCTAACCCACCAAAACAACTCCTCCAGTATATATGGGTCATTGGGCTTCAACTCTGGTTTTTGCATTCACCCAAATCACTTTCTCTGTTGAAGTGTGCATGCTTCTATATAAATGTGTGAATAAATGTGTATAAGAGTCAATGACATGACCCTAATTATTATTAATATGACTTTTTGCATTAAAAAATGCGATAGTATAGTCAAAATTGTCAGGGTGATATAACTGTTCTGATATCATAATGAAAAAAAAAAAAAAAAAGAATTAAATAATTAAAAGAATTACATTTTTGAAAAGAAAACCTTATCAAGTAATTGGCATAATTATTAAGTATTTCTTAAAAATTGACAACTTATTTGGAAAATATTTTTGTGCCCAATCAGAGTAATGCAAAAATATATGTGTGTGTGTATGTGTTATACATATGATTTCATTTTCTCTTTAATTTACCATAGACATGCTTATTAATCATTGACCTATAAGGGTCAACATCACTGTAAATATGTTAATTTATCTCTAATATCAATTCTGATGCAACAGAAAGACACACACAGACATACACACTCACCTTACACATGAGCACAAATAAACACTGTGCATACAAAGTTAAATATTGACAGTTGATTTCTTGTTCCCTGGAAAACTGTCTGTCGCCACTTGACTTATTGAATCAAGCCATATTACCAGGTAAACGTCAGAAAGATTAGCGTGCATTAAGATGCTGGCACAAGCTACTGGCATTGCATTATATTGTGTGTGTGTGTGTGTGTGTGTGTGTGTGTTGGGGAAACTGCTCTAATTGGACCTGTTTACTGCACTGGCACACAGTGAGTTCTGGGTTTAGGTCTGGAGTGGGCGGGAGGAGGCGAACACTCTAAATGCACTGGATCACGAGCAAGTCACTGATTGCAATTTCGTTCTCTCTTTCCTTTTCCTTTCCTTTCTTCCCTTCTGATCAGCCTGGTTTAGTAGTCTCACAGGAGCCCATCTATCTAATGGTAATGTGAGAGTCAAGCTGAACTACATAACAAGCTAACTTGTCCAAAAGTCCTCATTACACATAAACAACATTACATAACTAAATGCAAGCCATCAATAGTTTTAGATGCTTAAAAAACACTGGAAGGCTAATTCTTCAATCTATAATGAGTCATTCAGGAAGTCTTTAATGGGGTTATTTCAGCAAATATAAGGATATACAAAGGACAGCCATAAATAAAAAAATATTAAATTCTTGAAAAGAAAAGTATAATTGCCAAAACCTTTAGTGTATTCTTTTAGTGTGTGTGTGTATATAATATATATATATATATATATATATATATATATATATATATATATATATATATATATATAATGTATAGTTTCTGAAATGTTCCAAAGACCGATTTATAAAATGTCCATATGCACAAAATGTTCCTAAATGCATCCTTCTTTATAAAATTGCAGCTCATCTTAAATTTAAGCGTAATGTATTCAAGCATATCAGTTCTACCTACAGAATGCCCACAGATATATCTTGGTCATGGTCCAGAAAAACTACGGCAATCACCATAAATGGCCAAGGAAATACAAGCATGTTATCGAAAAAAAGGCAGTTTCTGTACAACATGTGTATAGGCAGGGCTCAACACTAAGAATTTTTTTCTATTTTCACTGGCCCCACCAAAAAAAAAAAAAAAGTAATAAATAAATAAATAATAAATAAAGTTTATTAGCCTAATAGCAGCAGGAATATTAGGCTGCTGTCACTTTAAGAGATGCACAGATCCAATATACTGTTACACATGCATCTTCTCACGTTTACATTCACTTAATACATAACAAACTGTGTTTTCGAGGGTTGACAAGACGCACACTGTGAGACACAGCGTTCTGGGTGTGCGCATTGAATGTGTGTTTCTGCGCACACAAAACATCACACAGCGCACAAGTACTAAAATGAGAGACTACGTGTGCTTGAATATTTAAATTGGCAAGACCTATAAATGCGCAAATTGGCAAGTAGCACATAAAGGCCTTCTTTACACAAATAATGTTGGTAGACAACTTACATACTTACAACAGCTTTTGCATGATAATTGCTTACTGAATTTGATGGCATTACAATTAATTTAATATTTTTACTAATAACACTGAAGTTATTGATTTTGTTTCATAATAAATAATCATAAAAGTTATGCTTTTTTTTTTATCAAACTAAGTGTTCCAGTACAACCAGCAGGAGAGCAGTGATGTATGAACTGAATTTGGGGACAGTACAGTGTGTTACAGTGAAGTTATTGAGTATTTTTCATAATATAAAATAAGCAAAAGTGTTTTGGGTTTTGCACTTTTCAGACGGCCCCTTCAGACTAGTCTCTCCGCCGCCTGCTCATAGAGACCAATTTATTATAGCACATTTAAGAAAAATTGGGTTGTTGTAGCTCGTTGTCTAGGTTACTATGATTGGAAGTAGCTGCATGTGTTTTAACAACATTTAGCTCATGAGTTATTGATCCAGGAAGTTCAAATCTGTGAATGTATTGCCAACTTTACTGAACTCCTTGACTTAAGCACTGATTGCATTTCTTTATATTTGAGTCCAACAAGTTCAAACTCTATGAACCACGCATTATTTGTGTGCATTATTAATGTATGGAACTAACTGAAACACTACTGGCAGCCAGCGGGACAATAAAGAGGAAGTGTTTGTCCGAGCTCACAACAAGGGAACGATAATATCTTTGCGTGGGAACGCAAAAGTTTTGTGGGGGAATGCAAATATTGCGAGGGAAGATTTGAAAAAAAAAAAAAAAAAATTCCTCCCATCCCAAATTTTTTCCACCACCACGTCCCTTTAGGGGCTCCGTACTGATGTCCCCAGAGTGTGTATGTGAAGTTTTAGCTCAAAATACCCCACAGATAATTTTTATAGCATGTTAAATTTGTCACTTTTTGAGGGTGAGCAAAAACGCTCCGTTTTTGTGGCCATTTAAATGCAAATAAGCTGCTGCTCCTAAGCAGAGGGCGGGGTTTCAAGAGCTCCTGTTAGCACATAGTGTTAGCAGTGCCCATTACCTCACAAAGACTCACTGAAAATGTCAGAAACTGTTCAGCCTTTTATGTTCAAACCGAAGTCGGACAATGATGGAGAGACTCAAGAAGAAGTGACAACATGTAGAATGCAACAGGACATTTCTGAATGGTTAGTTGATGAATTTATGTAGCTGATGTGGGATATCTTAAAGTTATTCATTAGCATATTCTGTCATGAAAATCTATAAATCGCTCATGTGGGAACTGTTGTAAAATGCCTACAGAGCCAGAGAACATATGCTGCATGAAGATATAACAGGTATAGTTTAGTTTAATTACGGTTATAAATTATGTTGGCATCTTGCTTTTATGACATGCTATTGTGTACTGTATTGCAATAACATGCCCCCCCTTTTGTTGCGTGTTCTCAGGGGCAGGGTTTATGTAGATTTTAGGGTTAGTGATGTCACCAAACCGGAAAGAAGCTCGTTGTAGTCCCTATCAGCCATTTGTTGTAGTCCTTAAACAGTGAATTCTTTAAAAGAAAATATCTCCCTTTGCTTTGAACTTTGAGCGTCTTAACTTTGCAGATGTTGTTTGTGCTCAAACAGCAACACACTAACTAAAGTTAAAAAAGTGAAATCATAATGAACCATTTTTTTTTCATAGGAAAAATGTTTAAATATACCATTTTTAAGGGATAAAACTGTTGAACTGACTACAGGGGGACTTTAAAAAAGCAGTTAAAATGTTGCTCATTCGTGCATTTGATTGCTTATTTATCTTACATTTTTATAAACATTGTTTAATTAATCTAATTACTTGTACAAAAGTGCCAAAAAGTTTGTATGTATACTCTTCAGTTGACACGGCCATGATAACATTTTCATGTCAATTTCTACTTGTATAAAGCACAATTTGTTCCTCACTTTTGACAAGATAAAATCCATGATATTTAGGTCATCCAATCGTACATGCCTGTTTTAAATGAGCCCCCTGATTCTGATTGCGAAAATTCTGGACATCAGAGATGTCTGTGAATGTTTTAGGGTGAACTAAGATGGGTGTTGGTTGCCTCAGCAACAGTATACAAGGTTGGAGGACACAAGTGTCAGCTGTGACTGCTTGTCTGCGGTAAGTGTGTGTGTAGGTTAAGGCTGGTGATGTGAGCTATAGGTGTGAATGCTGAGTGATGAGGGGTGCCGTTCCTCTAGGTGACCTTTCTACCTGTAACCCAAACGTCTGCTAGCACCACCGTCCTCCCCGTGCCGGGGCCTGTGGTGACTCGACACTGGGGCCGGCGCCCAGAGACTCATCCATAATTCCTGATGAGCGTAATGCCATCTCCACTTCATAATTATGTGCTATTCCTCCACCTCCAGCTCAGCCAATGAAACCAGCAGTCGCACACTGCCCTAATGAGCTGTTTCGGCGTTCAGGGTGGGTACGGACTGCAGAAATGAGCCAAACTGTAAAAGCAGAGTAGGACTTTTAGAAAAATGGGAGATAAAACGTTGTAATGTACAAAGGTGGCTGGGGCTGGGGGAGGTTTACTGTAAAAAATGGCCATAAAAATCTAATAAATATCCCACAGCATCCTTCATGGCGGCCATTTTCTGAACACTATTATTAGTAATTTTTTGATTCCACTCTGGCAGCGGGCCACACACAGGCTCATAACAAAGTGGCGACCTAATGTGTCGCGAAGCGGTTCAAGAGGTGGACGGCGGAGGCCAGGCGGAAGAGCCGCTCTCTGTAAAGACCTGACACAACAGAGAAAAAGAGGGCCATTAAAATCAGACTCCCTAATAAATGCAGCGCCACTAAAAAATAATGGTCGGCTTGTGATGAGGGTCAGCCTCGTTTGCGAGCTCGGTGCAACCTTATTCTCCGCGTTAATTTTTCCGTTCCGACTTCAGGGTGGCGTCGCCCTCCACGGATACAAACTGCGTAAGAATGTAAATAACAATATTCTGCTTCTCATCTGTAAATGGTCAATTAGTACGGACACCTTTTGTTTTAAATGTTCCATCTTTTATTGTTATTGAAATGTCAGAGTCTTATTTAGCTGTGAGATGAATAATAAATAAGGCGTAATTACAGTCCTAAACGAGCTGTGTGGGTCAGTCTCTCTCTCTCTCCCTAATTAGATCTTGTAATTAGTTTTTCTGATAGATCAGGAAGGTCTGAGGGGCCCTAGTAAGTGCGTGAGGGGTGAGACAACTTTGTACAGCCCCCCGTGTGCTGTTCATTAATGACATAGCTGTGGGTGAAGCTCTTTTATGACCCCCTCCTCCCCTTCCCAACCAGATCAACGGACCCTCCGCACAGAGCTCATTTATAGCCTCAAATATGATTTTAGCTGCTGATGTTGAGGGTGTATTGCTTTTTGCAAGACTAGCTATGCAAAACTACACTGTAGTTTTATAAGAAAATACTATTTCAGGCTTTCAGCTTCAAAATTCAGGTTTAATTCAATGTGTTACTTAAGTTTCTTTGTAATTATTTCTAAAATGTACTTGCAATTTCATTTAGTTAAACATTTATAGCCTCTAGCTACTAATGTTGAAGGTGTAATCCTTTTTGCAAATGTTAAACTAAATTTCCTGAAGAAAATATTTGCCCATGCAAAAAATGCTGCCTCAATGCTAAGGTGTTTACCAGGGAAGTTGCCAGGTTGTGTTTTATCATGTTGTTATGCGGTTGCTAGGGTGTTAAGGGTTATTGCTCAATATCCCTAGACAAAAATCGGAAGTTTGGTTGCTTATAATAGCCCCGCTCTCTAAAAGCTGCACAATTTGAGGCATCACACATGAACGCCACCATCAAGTCTTAACTACCTGTGGGAAACTCTGGACTTTCTTTAAAGGGTTAGTTCACCCCAAAATGAAATTTCTCTCAGCCTCATGTCATTCCACACCCATAAGACCTTTGTTCATCTTCGGACACAAATTAAGATATCTCTGATGAAATCTGAGACATTTTTTTATCCTCCATAGAAAGGTATGAAATTACCACTTTCAAGGCCCAGAAAGGTAGTAAAGACATTGTTAAAATAGTCCACGTGACTACAGTGGTTCAACCTTAATGTTATGAAGTGACGAGAATACTTTTCGTGCGCAAAAACAAAGCAAAAATAACGACTTTATTCAACAAATTCATCTCTCCCCTGTCATTCTCCTACATTATTTACGTTGCAGCGCTTCCAGGTTGTACGTCAGAACGCCGTCTCAGTATTGGCCGACGTTGTTCACGTGAGCAGGAGCCGGCCAGGAACCTGGAAGCGCTGAAACGTAAATAACGTAGGAAAATTACAGGGGAGAGATTAATTTGCTTTCTATGGAGGATAAAAAAAAAAAAACTCTCGGATTTCATCAAAAATATCTTAATTTGTGTTACTAAGATGAACGAAAGTCTTACGGGCGTGGAACGACATGAGGGTGAGTAAATAATGACAAACTTTTGGTGCCGAGGAGTTAAAGAATCATGCTAGAAGATCTTTTTTTATTATTATTATCGATCATGATACATAATACATTGTTTAGTTTCAATTTAGCTTGTATAATATATACTACCTGTCAAAACTTTTTAAATAATTACGCTTTATTTACGATCATTTTTAAAAATAAGACTTTCTGAAGGGTGATGTGCTGAAATTTCAGCTTTACAATGCAGGAATTACATTTTAAAATATATTTAAAAAAAATATTTCAGAATATTAATGTGTTAACTGTATTTCTAATTAAATAAATGCAGCCTTAGTGAGCATAAAAGTCTTCTTTCAAAAATATATATATAAAAAAATCTGTTTTGACCAGTAGGGTAGTTGTTTAGTTCTGTGAACTAAAAATAGTGGGGGGATAGAAAATACTACTCATTCAGCCAATTTTTGAAGAAACAGACATTTGGTCAGACTTGACCAAACCACATTTCCCATCAATTCTCTGTGGCAGTACAACAATGATAAAAATAACCTTTTTCCCTTCTTTTTTTTCTGTATTACCACTAAAAAGCTTCTCTACCTTTCACTTCTCAAAGACAATACAATATTTGCGTACACTTTATTTTAAGGTGACATAGTTACATAGTACTTACTCAAATAAGTACTGTGTAATATTAATTAACTAAATGTACTTACTATAGAGTTACAGTTAGGGTTAGGTTTTTGGTTTAGGGTTAGTTACTTGTAATTATGCAAAATGTACTTTTATTGCAATAATTGGTACATGTAGTAACATGTAACTACGTCACCCTAAAATAAAGTGTTACCCTATATTTTATATAATAATATTTTGGTATTTACACAAAAAGCTTCTTGTCCTTGTCCAGAAGAAAGAAAGGAAAAGTCCATTTTACTCTGACTAAAATCACATCATGTAGAAATGTAATCATGAACTTCCTAGGAGGACTTAAAAGGAAAATTAATAGTTTGCGTCATGGGCTTCAAACAAACCTAAAGTATGAGTAATAGTAAAAGTGACTAGTGTATTTGGAACAACTATTAACAAGCTGATAGGTGAAGAGAAATTAAGTGCATAATCATAGAAATAGAAACAAACAGGACACACATTGAGATGCATGACAGAAGTATGAGGCAGACAAAGAAATAGAAAGTCAAAAAGACAATTAACTTGAGAGCCCCAGGTCAACAGGACTAACTAAACGTGTCCTGCTGTGGGAAATAAAGCAGCCAGTCGCACATTTGTGGCTGTGGCTTTATACGGATCTGATCTGGGCTGGTAAAAATGTCTACCCAGTTCTAATTATAGAAAGCCTTACACACTTCAAGACGACACACACACACACAACCCCCCAACACCTTTCCCTTTCTCTCTCTCTTTGCACCTCTCTGTTGGCCAGGCTACACTAGACATCTCTCCCTAATCAGCAGGCTCACCGCACAGACCCGTTGCCATAGTAATATGCTGGCTGGTCGACATGGCAACCGCTCTGAGGTCCACTATTAAAATGATGAGAGAGGGAGCGAGAGAGACTGTCCAAGATAGTGCAGGGGCATAGAAATATGAGCGAAGAAGGGAAAACAGAAAAAGAAAAACTAATAGGGAAAGAGGGGATTCGGGGGAGGGAACGCCGCACACGCCATTGTGTTCACACATTCTGATACAATGTGTCGAAACAATGCCATTAAGCTAATGCATGACGTCAATGGATTTACAGCTAGCACATATAAATTCATACGCATGAGACATGCCTGTGCACTCTCCTCTTAATCTAGAGAAAGGGATCGTAAACTAATATAGCGTTTTATTTAGCTGCTTAGGTCATTATTGCCTGTATACTTCTGACACACCTGTAGTATGAATTAATATGTATGAAATATAAAGCGGTTTTTATGGACCGCAGGACCATTATCATTATATGCCGCAATATGATTACAAGTCGCAATATATGGGTGATCAAAATGACGTGAGGGTCGGTGGTCTCAAAGTCACCATCAAAATCATTCAATCAGACTTACAGAAACAGAGTTAAAGAAAGAATAACAGAGAAATATTAATAAATTAAATACAAATTAAGGTCTATCCATCTTAAGTAAATAAGTACACAATAAATGATTTATGAATTTTTACAATATATTTATATAATACACATTTTTGTATTTCAACTATTTTTTTTTTTTTTTACTTTCAATACTTAATATCAAGTTAACATTTTATTTATTGTGCACTTTATAAAATAAGTATCTACTGCTTACTTTAATTAATGCTTATTTTTATAAAGACACTTAGTATAAAGTTGGTGCCTGTTGATTTCCATAGAAAATAACAGTCATACTTCAGCTTGTAAAAACAGGTTGACAGTTATATACATATAACTGTGTGTGACCATATCTCCACTGATGCTGGGGATAGTGGCTATATATATATTTGGCCTGAAATATTCAGAACAAAGCATATAATATATAATGTCAAGAAAACATTCCACATTATTACTGTGTTTCTACACATACTGTTTATGCAAAGGTGTGTAAGTCATTCCTCTTGATTTGTTGGTGTAGTGTGGTGTGCTAAAAAAACCCGCAACTTCACACTACAGTAAGAACTCCAATAAACTGGCTCGGCACACACACAAGAGAGAGAGAGAGAGAGAGAGAGAGAGAGAGACTGTGTTAACCCTCATTGTGTTTGGGGTTATAGTAATAGCCTAGTAATAGCGTATAGTAATATAGTAATAGCATAGTAATAAATAAATAAATGTATCAATTAATATATATATATATATATATATATATATATATATATAATATATATAATTCATTTCTATATATAATTCAGCTTGCTATCACAGTAATAAAATACATTTTAAAATATATTAAAATATAAAATGGTTATTTTAAATGTAATCTTTCACAATATTGCTGTTTTTAGTGTATTTTTGATCAAATAATTGTAACCTTGGTGAGCAGAAGAGACTTCTTTCAAAAACATTAAACAATCTTACCAACCCCAAACTTCTGTATATTCTCAATAAAAACATAATTACTTATGGTTGACCCCCACGTATAAAACAAAGACCCCACATAATGCACAATATAAAACAAAAAATACATGCAATGAAATTTCACAACATTCTGGTTTTCTGATGTACACACTATAGTTTTTATTATTATTATTTCTTTTACTGCATTTTTCTACAATGTGTTTTAGCTCGGCTACTAGAATAGATGCTTGTCATATTTCCGAAAAATGTATTGCTGCATCCTAATTCGCATACTATCCATCCTAAATACTATTAGTGTGTCCCAAATCGTAGTATGTTAAAAAGAGTATTCCAAAGATACCCGGATGAGCTTCTTTTTCCGAAGTGCAGAATATTGCCCACAACCCATTAGGATTCGATTAGAACTACAAAATGTGTTAAAAAACTACAAATATGGTGGATGTGCGAGACAGATGGTTGAGGTTTAGATAAAGGGGTTTGAGTGATTAATAATTAGTATCTAACCTTACGATAAGATATTTATTCAATGTTATCCACATTATATTTCATCTGCAACAGCATTGTGAACCTTTATAGATACGTTTGGTCATTAACTTTTAAATACATCATTATGCAAAAACATGAGGAGAGTAAAGAATAAGTAGTCGAATTGGGAAGCAGCATAAGTCTACTTGATTAAAGCTGCAATGATATCTGTCTACAGGGTTTTGATTAAGTCAGAGGAACATATTAAAATGACTATATATTTATCATATTTAATTATACTTTTAAAGAAAATTAGGTTCATTTTTATGGTTTTACACATGTGGAACCCCAAACTTAAAACAAAGTCAATTTGAACAGAATATGAGGTTTAATTCATCAGGGTATCGGACTGACTTCCTCTTTTTCCTCCTCTTTGTTTATCTGTCTGTCTCTGTCTCTCTGCATTTTGTCTTATCTTCCTCTCCCTCTTCTATCCCAGTTCCACTCATTCACTGTCTCTCCCCCTCTGTCCGGCCGTGTCGATCTCTTCCTCATAAAAGTAATGTCACAATGAGTGGATGCCACTCGGGCTTCAAACACACTCAGGCAGTTTGTGTCAGGACACGTGACATTCCAGACAGGGTCTGTCTCATTGAGCCAGGTTTTATGAACGATGTCTCATTGATGTCCCTCTGTCCTCTCACATTACCACACTAGTGCACCATTCACTGACAATTACAATGAGTTTAAACAGAGTAAGAAAGTGCGTCATTCTCTTAATGCAATTACAGGATGTGTACGCACAGAAAACACACACACAAACATGTATTTGTGTGCTACAGGGTGAGAGAGCAAGCGGAAAATGTTAATTTTTCATGCAACACATGTCACAGGCCTACCCTCACCCAATCTGACACTGGAACAGGACAAGACATTCATCAAGACAACCCATATGTAGAAATACAGTATTTGGACACTTCACTTAAACTGTATGAATGCAGATATACTGTATTAGATTTTTAAATAAAAAGGAAAGAAAAAGAACATAACTCTGGAAAAGCAGAATATAAAAACAGACATTTCATTCATAAAATGTTTTTTAGGAAAATTACAATTTTGATATATCTTCATGCATCGCCAGATATTAGCATATGATGTAAATAGGTGTTTTTCCTTTACGCCCTGTTTACACCTGGCATGAAAGTTCCCCTATTATGATTTCTGAAAATTACCTATCATGCAGTGTGTAACGAAGCTGTATGTGAATGTAAACAGTCTGCAAAGTTGTAAAGCTGAAAGTGCATCATAAATAAAGTTATTGTCTCTCAAATGAAAGAGTCGACTCTGAACCGCTTAAACGAGTTGTTTGTAATTCGGATCCCATTCCCAAGTTCACACGTCACAAGTTAACACATTTGCATAATGCCCGCCTACATTCTGTGTGGACAACCTGCGAAAACTTGAACCCCCCTCAAACGCTGTAGCTTGTCCATGTGGATAACATGTCGACAAGACACTGTGAAAGTAAATTAGGTTTATTTTCACTTCCAAAGGATGAGACTGTGAAGAATCAGTGGTTAAAGATGGGACAGTACCCGCTTTTTTTTTTACTTGCTCCTCAGAATCACAACCTGTAAGTATGATTAATTATTCATGTATATATTTTATATTGAGTGTTCAAAATATATACTTTTGTGTTTTAGCTACATTGTGTATGTTTCCGACTAACCAGCAAACGCACATTGCTACTGTCTTACTGAAATACTTATTCTAATCAGCTGTGTCTCACTATTACCTAAAATTGTGTCCTTTAATGCTGATTGTCTGTCGTTCTTACAACTCTGAGTAATGATAAAGGATAGAGCAAGATTTGTTTTACCAACTTTAATGTTACATCAGTCATTCACGTTGGTGCTCGGCTAATGTGTGCGCTGTTATTGATACAGTTAATGATGCAGTTCCCACATGTGCACCACAATAAATTAGAAATATACACACACATCAGTTTGTTGATGGACATACACTTGTTAATGCTGACGGTGATGAATTACAGTTGCAACATCTCATGATGAATGTCAAACTGAGTAGCGTATCACTGAGAAACGTCCTGCTCAAGTCGTCCTTGCGATGGAGGTTCAGGTTGAATAACTAGTTCTTCCAATTTTTCATCATTGGACTTGCGCTTTGATATGATAAAATCGACGCCATCATTACTGTCTTTACAGTGTGTACAATCGCTGAGCTTTAGGAAGCCTCAGAATCAGTTATGGTAATGGCTGTTTGTTTCCAGCTTGCGCTGTAAGCGGTAGACCAATCACAACAGACTGGGTCGTCTGGCCAATCGGATCAGAGCAGGCTTGCGGAAAAGAAGGATTTAGAGAGACTGAAGCATCGGACGAGTCATTTGAGAATCATTAAAAAATGTGGTGATATGCAATGTATATTATGAGAAAATTAAAGTGTTTTTTGACCTTTGAATCATGTAAACCTGTTCTAGGAGACCTCCTAAATAGAATTAGGAACCTTTCAAAAATGTGTTTTGGTCGATCAGATCACAAGTGGATGAGGGAGACACATACCACTTCTGTCCTGATTTCTTCGAGGGGAGGGTCTATAGCGGGTAAATATATGTCTTCGATCTAATGGACAAAATATGCTTGCGCAATAATGTTTACGCATTAGGTCAGTAGGCGGAGAGTAGGTGGTCTTTTGTGCAGTTTGAACACATTCGACCACATGAGTGTTTACATTACGAAAGCAATCCGGTCTAATGCGTTTCCGACTACCTCTGAAAGTGGTTGAAAGTGGACAAGCTCAAAACGTTTGACACCCCATTTACACCTGTATTTAGCGTCGTCCACTTGTGATCCGATCGACCAAAACGCATCTTAATACCAGGTGGAACCGGGCCTTGGTTTCCTATACACATTTCCTATACACAATATTGCCTGCTTTTGACTCAGAAACATTAAATTAAGAGCATCATAGCAATAATGACAACAGACAGAGTAACTTTGTACAGTAAATCATACCTATATCATAAATATATTTACTGCAAATGAGTGTGTTTAAATTGGATTGCAATATTTAAAGTGGTTTGCAAAATAATTTTGAATTGTACTGCAACACTTCTAAACATCTAAATATGATGCATATCGCTAAATATAATTAAGCTTGCGTTTAAAGAGACTTGGTAAGAGGTACTTTGGTGCTCCAAATGAAGTGTGGTACTTGGCTTGAAAAAGAATGTTTTATAGTATGGCATAAGTTTCCAAAGACTTTTTGGGGTCACTATATACACACATTTTCTGACCTGCGTTTCCATTTGAAACTTCCAGTGTTGGTTCTTTATGGTTGTCTGGAGTCTTTCTTAAATTTCAGACTGTAAGCAGGCCTCACTTCACTCACAGTCTGAATCCAGCATTAAACAGTGCTGGCTGATCAATTAAAATGACATGAGGCTCATTAAAAACAGGTTGCATTGCCAATTGTAGATCTGAAATGGCCAGCTCAGGGGTGAGATTTCAAGATATGCTTTTGGTAGAGCGGTCCTAAATGGACTTTGTGCATGTATCAAGCATTGAACTGCAGCATGAATACTGAGACATAGTTCACGTAAAACAGGTATGCACATGCATACAAACGTGCACACACATGCACCTATCCTTTCAACTGCTGCGTGCACACATAAGTGTATTTGAGCCCAGAGTGATATCTTTTGTTCGACGTGGGGCCCCATAATTAGTATTGATCAGTCCATTATGGTGTATTAGCCTCCAATTGGATTTCCCTAAGTTTAAAGTCAAGTTCATTGGCTGGCAAGTGACAGCCGTTTAAGTGAGACATTGAGCACCCCACCAGGCCATAGAACAATGGAGAACTGTTTCAGACAAGAGCCATCAAGCCACGGGCAAACCATTACACTACAGAGAACAGAGCGGATCACGCTAACAATAGCCTTAAATACAAAATTCCATCTATTTCCCTGATAGATGGTGGCAGGATGGTAAACTGATCTGAGACTAAACCATTAATGCTTCTGAAGAATGTATCAAAGTCAGGAATAAATGAAACAGGAAGAGGAGACGGGAAAAGACAGAATGTATCCGCCACTGTGGAAGCGCTTCACGCGCCTTCTGTTCTTCGTCAGCGGCCTTCTGTCAAAATGAGATTTGACGTTCTCCAACTTTGAGAACAGCTCCATCTGTACTGCTCCAGTGTGGCAAACTGCTGCCTCGCAGACCCCCGTTCGGAAGGGGATTGTGTTTGTACAGATTCAATTAGAAAGTGCAAACAAAGGAAGCCTTTGACAGACTGCCGTAATACAAAAGCTTAGCGAGGCCTGAGAAAGCATTCTATTCATTAACGCCCTCAAGTATTTAATAACTTGCCCGGCTCTGCTACGCAAAGATGGATATACAGATCGGGACAGATAAGGGAGGCGAGAGAAAGACCAGGAGAAAGCAGACAGACATGGGCTGTTGATTACACTCAGCTGCCTGATCACATGACAGCTCCACCAAGACTATAAGGAATCACTACAGTCGCTGGACTAGCTGGTCCCCGTGGAGTAATAGAGGAACAAACTAAAGACAATGACAGGGTCCCCTCCGGTGCGCACAACCCACCCCAATTAGGCCCCAGCTGGGCCTTTCTATCCAACCAGGCCTCGCTAAGCCTGCTACACTCCCAATTAAAGGGGGCCCAATTTGTCAGATCCCCAAGTCCTCACAACTCGCCACCCTACAGTGTCCTCCACCCCTGCGCCCAGGTATCGGTCTTCATTTAGACCGTGGTGCTCAGCATTAAATGGAAATCAATGGTGTAAGTTTAGCAAAGAGTTAATTACTGCTGGGCCTCCGATTGATCTGGGCCCCGAGTGTTGGCAGCAGAGAGGGGCCATTTGTCTCATTCATCTGCCATTAAAAATGAGACGAGTAGGAGGAAGAGATGGAGATATAGAGTGGAAAAGAGGAGGGGGGTAGTGGGAATGGTGAATTTGATAGTAAAATCACAGCAGCTTTAATGTGTTCTATTTCTATAACACAAAAGTTTGCAGATATATACCTAATATATATTTTTAAAAAAGAAATCGGAGAAATTGGCTTTTCTGGGTTGCTCTAATAGTGTGTATCTAAAATCAAAATACAATGGCAGTGAAGGGTGAACTTTTATCTTACTGACTCAATAATCATCTTGTCAAATTTAGCATTATGGCTTTTATTACAGGAAATGGTGGCATTTTTAGTAAACAAATGCCTACTGCAAAAAGAGAACAGAAAATGTTACTCATAAATTGGATGTACATATCTAGAATAGCAACTACAGTGAAGCTGGTATTAGTGCAGTGTTCTGAACAGATGCTATTTTCAGTGTTAATCTAGTGATTAAACACAAAGAAGTCTGATTACTTTTCATTGAAATAAATGGAGGACAAATTCCATGAATGATCGCAAATATTCAGGCCCTCAGCACATCCTGATTTACGCCAAGATGTAGAGCGAAAGTGCATATTTATTTATATGAGCAGATCTGAATTCCACACCATAATGCATTATAGCAGCTGGCCTGCTTTCCTTGTGAATTTTGTGAATGTGCCGTTCCCCGTTTTGCAGCATCTTTCCAATTAAAAATGTCCTTGAGCTGCTGCTCCACGGCCTTTGGCTGATTGCTGAGTAGAGTCCGAGCAGTGCATGCAATCAGTGCCATGAGTGAAAAAAAGTGCACATACACAAGTCCTGTAAAACAGGGATCTTTTGAGCGTGTGTGCGTTCAGGTTTGGGGGTTGGACTCCTGTTCTGCAATTACAGCCCATCCTGCGTGGGCCCCTTCAGTCCAACACTTAAGGGTTGCTGTGATTCCTGACAGAGAAGGTTATTAGTTTTTATTGAAGGAAATAGGTGCTGGGCGGCTTGAAATGGTGCAGTAATGTGCGGGGGGATGGAGGGGGCACTCCTGACCCTGCTCTCCCTTGGGTCCTATAGAGTTGGCTGAATGTCGGACACATTGAGCCCATCACGCCATTCACGATTCTTCTCTAGCGTCCCCCATTCCTCGGGGTCAGCGTACCTCTCCATGGCCTTGAACTCAACCTAACCAACCCTTCCACCACCTCTCTCTCTTTCTTTCTTCACTCTCTCCATTCCTGGAACCTTTTGGCTTTGACATTTTCAGCTTCTGTCCAGCCCCTCCTTACGTCTCAGCCCTGTCACTGTACTAATCAATACGTCTGCATTCATTAATTAGCTCTTCTTACAGGGATGTACAGTTTTTTAATCAGAAAAGTCTTTTAAACTGACTCTTTATCTTACCACTGGGGGAAGCATGTTGTGCAGAACAGGGCAACTTCTATACATGCACCACCAAAATGTGGCAATTTTTCGGTATAATGATGTTTTTGAATGACACAACATACAGAAATGACCATAGGCTCAATATTTTATACTGTATGTATATAATATAAATTTTTTTATTATTATAATGATATTTTTGAGCCCCACCCCAAAAACTCCTCTACAAAATTAAAAAGAAACATACACTAACAGATGCTCGCAATAACTCAATACTTAAAAAGAAAAGAAAAAGAAGGTAGCTGTGTTATACAGTAGTTTGACTACCTTGACTCTGTAGCTTGTCGATTAACAAACTACATTTACATTTATTTATTTAGCAGACACTTTTATCCAATGAGGCTTACAAATGAGCAACATGACAATATTCATAATACACAATGCCAGGCTTAGTAAAAAAAACTAGATGCTTCTCAAATTTCAAATTTCTTCCCCTACACATGCAGAGTAAAAATGGACCCAGAAACACAAGCTTTTTTCCAAAAGAACTGCGTGTTTGCCTTGTATGCTGTAATGACCATTCCTCTATGTCTCCTCATGTGTGTGTATGCATAGAACAGACCAAAAGGGGACGTAGAAGGCCATATTTGCCTTTGCACAGCAGCCGGTGGTGTGTGTACACTGTGGTGTGTGACGTTAGTTCAGCATGTGTAAGCTATGATGTGTCTGTGCCGCTGATGAAGTGAAGTGTATATGTCTATGTCCAGAGAGCACGTCCATGTGGCAGCCATCTTGTAGCCATCTTGTTTCCTTTCTGATACAGAAGATCAAGTAACTGTGAGTGATCAAACACTACATGCGCATGCTAAATGTGTGTATTGCCTGCTGTGCACATTAGTATTCTAGGCAGGTGCTTCTGCCACTGACTCTCTGCTCAACCAATAATAATGGCCTGATGGGAGTCTGATGGCCACAAGGCTTTCTCATGTACACACACACACACACACACAATCACCGTAAAAACCCACACAAATGCATCCAAACTATAATTTACTAACCAGTCCACATTTGATTTACAAAGCTGCTGCAGACAATAAATGGTGTATGATATATATATATATATATATATATATATAGTTGCTAAGGTTATATATAGTTACTAAAAAACTAATATTTTTTGTCTAGTTTTTACCGCTTATTTATACACTGTAAAAAATAATTGTTGGTTTAACTTAAAAAAGTAAGTTACCTGGTTGCCTTGAAATTTTGAGTTCACTGAAATTAAAAATTTGAGTTAATACAATGAAGGCGATTGGCTTAATCAACAGGAACTCAAAATACTATGTTATCTGAACCACATTACTTAAGTTGATTTAACAAAAGAAAAAATGTTGTGATAAATCATGAAAAAAATGTTTACAGTGTAGTGACAGCAGAGCGATGATGAGAAATATTGGATGAATGGCATGGGTAAATGTTGCAAGCTGCATTCAAATACAATATGCCCACATAAGCACCACAGATCAACATATCTAACATGCTTCTTGCACATCTCGAATCACTTTCAAAGTGAAATGTGCAGTGAGTGGCATTAAAATTCTGTTTTCTCAGAAACAGATGTTTCTGGAAACATTTTATTAGATTGGTTGTTGTACGTATCAAGGCAGTTCAGAAATTAAATGTCCGGTGAGTGGCATTAAAAGTTATCGCATTCAAAAATAACTTACCACCTACACTAAACCTAACCTATAGTGTTAACAAAAGCAAAAGCGAGTAAAAACACATTCGTGAAGCAAGCAACCATGCCATTTTAGTTTGATTCTCCAACTCTTTGAGCTCTTGTGTCGTACCATGTTTCACTGGATTTGTACCCAAGTGCCCGCAAGTGAAGTGCTGTACCAGGTGAGCTACCGAGCAAGTTTACTATGTAAGAAAAGCCATACATATGGAGCTGGATATGTGATGCAAACATCAAACTCTTTTAGTTTACACATTATGCACTATGGTAATAGCGTTTTGAGGAAAATAAGTCTTTATTAAAGGCACAATATATATATATATTTATTTTTTATTTTTTTTTACCTGTACTTACATTATCCCAAACGTTTCCAACAATGTTTAAATCCAGAGAAATCAGCAATTTTAACAAGGACACGGACTGTGTCATTTCGGCACCTGTCAATGACGCCATATCCGCATTATCCTCGATTTCCAGGAAACACCAAAGACGCTTTAAAAAAATATGTGTTTTATTAGACAGGTGAGCAACCTATTTATCAATAGAAAACAGCGCTGCGTCAGCCTACATACGCAACAAAAAGAGCAGCCGACTGCAGCATAAGCATAACAAAAAATCCGCTGGACTCGAAGCCAGTGTACGTTACGCGTAGGTGTATTTCATCAGCTTCATACCAACGTAACGTTAATAAAACTTTAATACATTAGCTCATCCATGAACGATTTCTGCCCGAGTCCATCGGCTGTGGAGGTGAAGACAACAGCTCCCATGAATCCACACTTATTCACTACGTCACCATGCTACGCCCCTTTGTTTTGAATAAGCGATCTCTAGCGATGAAAATTACTTTAATTGATCATCTGCACCTGTAATTATAATTTGTGTGGGAAGGAATGAAAGTTGTTGCCGTTTTATTGCCACTAGTGTTCTTTTCAGCTGGAAACTGTTGTGAATTGTATATACAGGTAAGTTTTTGAAGGCACATTTTTTCAATATGACTACGTTGAACGCATCGAAGCACAGCTTCCCTAAGTCTCTGGCAATACAATCTTCTCTCAATCATACTGATTATAATTTGAAAATGAAATAAATCAGTCTGTTGTATAACATAACATGGAATAAAACCAGTGGACAAAAACAGTGGACTATGATAATAGATACAATTTTAGCATTTTGGGAGGCGCTTTTTCCTCGATACCTCTTGGGACACAATCTGATCAATTTATTCATCCTGCAGTGTTATTGAGTAAGCAATTAAACGAGAGGGTTGGCTCCTTTTCGCTCCTCGCTGAAGTTGCCGCAGTTATTCGGACTGTTTAATTGCCTTTTCCACAAACGACGCAAGTGAACCGCTGCCCCTCTTAGCTGATGGGCAGGAAGTGAAGAGAAGAGAAAATGAATGTCACTACACAGCTTGTAAATTAAAACAAGGCCGACAACAGGCTCTAACTTAACCGAGGAGAAGATTGGCCTGTGTCTGGAGTATTACTACTCATTTAGAATCCCTGCCCACCGCAAAAACCTTATTAGTGTGTGGTGTGTTGTACTAAGTGAGTGTGTTATTAAAACTCTGAAGTATTTCTTCCTAAAACCAGCTCCAAATACAGAAAGAAGGGCCAAACGCAACAAAACTTTCACAAAATGTCTGTAGCTTTATCTCCGTGTGCTCTTTGTCTTTCTTGCTCTCTCTCTTTTTGACCGCAGGCTAAGTGAGTGCCGGGCCGGGCCAGGCTCCCTCAGTGGCGGCTAATGTTCCTGACCCAGCACTCCCTGAGCCACCTCCAGCCCTCCAGGCCTTTGAAGGGCCGGCCCGCTCTAAGGTCTCCTGACGGCTGGTGAGGAAATTTGCAGGAACAACTGGAAGAGGCCTGTGTTTATTCAGCTCCCTTTAATGAGGAGAGAGAGGGATTATCACTGGCCTGGATCTCCCCTGGAACGAGAAGGAGGGGGAAAAAAACAAAACAGAAAAAAGGAAAACGGCCGCTCCACATGTTGTTCTACCTCTGACCGCTCCAGCAGATTTTTGACACAAGTGAGGGAGAGAGGGAAAGGGAGGAGGGGGAAAAAAGGAGAGCAGGGCCCGCTGTGCCCGTGTATTCCTAGGCTGCTTTCACATCCAGATGTTCCTATTGCAAAGCCAGTAGGGAGGAGAAAGAGAGCAGTAGGTTTGGCTGGTTTGGGTTGAAGTAGGTGGTGGTCTAACACCTGGCCCCGCCACAAGCATGAGTGGCCTTTACAATTCAACTCCTCATGGTGCTGTTTATCGCATGGTGCTATCTGAAGGGAAACGGGGGCTTCCTGAGTCAGTTATACTAGCTATAATGTTTTATTATTGCAGTGTTTTACACATAGTTTTATTGTAATCGTAACCGAAGCGAAGAATAGTGCAAGTTGGCGTGAAGATCCCTCACGTGAAGTGTTAGTCTCACGGACCGAGAAAAAACCAACATAATTTCTTCATGTCTAAGGATTAAGTTTAAAGCACAATACATCAAAGGTTATAGAAAACTTTCATGGGGTCATATACCTAAAAAATTCAAGACTGTCTCTTTCAGTACATGAATGTGAAATTGAAATGGCCACAACCCTCTGGAAGTTGAAATGGAAATGAATTGGAATGACAGTAATTTACTGATTTGTAATTCTATCTAAAATCCATCCATCCAACCATCCATCCATCCATCCATCCATCCATCCATCCATCCATCCATCCATCCATCCATCCATCCATCCATCCATCCAATCAACCAACAGTTTTTAAAATTTCAAAATTTTTCTTAATAAAATTGTTTTAAATTACAATCATATGATTTTTACATCTATATTACAATTGTTATTCTACATCCTGTTTGATACATCTTGTAAGACTTTTTTATTTTTTATTTACAACTTTAAAATAATCCATCCAACCAACCATTTTTTAAAACATTTCAACATTTTTCTTAATAAAATTTAGTTTTAAATTACAATCACATACATTTATTTTTGAACTGTAATTTATTACATCTTACATCTAGATTACAATTGTAGTTTTACATCAATTCAACTTTAAGAATTGGACTGTAATTTACAAGTCATTCTTTTCTTTTTTCTTTTCTTTTCTTTTCTTTTTTTTTTTTAAATTATTACCGACATCAAAACATCAAAAAATGCTAAAAATTCATGAAGCCTCACAAAGAAAAACAGCTCCATCACCCCACCCCATAATCGTTTGATTTATCTGTTGCATAGTGAATGCACATCTCTAGTAGATTTAGTCTAGTTGTTGACAGCAAGCTGACCGAGATCTCTTAAACAGTGACACAAACAGCACCAGTGGATCAATAGCAGTGTCTATTGTCCACTCATTGAGCAGGGCATTAGGACTGTTCATGCTGTATCATGCGTCCTTCACTGATTCAGGTCAGAGGTCACTAACCCCAACCCTACTACACACAGCTTACACATGAGTCGAACTTGATCGCCAGAGGCTGTAGCTCTGAGCTGTGCTGAGCAACTGCCCCTTCCTCCACTCCAGAGTGGAAGTGCAAACAACCCACCGCTTCATAATCCACACGACAAGCTCAACCTCAGACACGCGGGATGACCTTTGGCCTTTGACCTCCATCCAGTGTCTCCAAGTTCAAGGCTAGGCTGGGGTGAGATACAGCTAGATTAGAAGAAGGACAAGAAGAGCAGCCATATGGCTAGCAAAGACCCACAGACCAACATCGGTTTACAAATGAAGAGACTGTTAGCCTGTGTGTGTGTGTGTGTGTGTGTGTGGTTTGCTGGAAAACATGTTGCCAAAACACTTTCGATCTCCATCTGGCTCCCCTTTGAGAGCACAGGCCTGTTGGTTTACAAGTCTGCCACTTCAGAGCCATAAAACTGCACTTGAGTGGATTAATAAATTAAAAAAATAATAATAATAATAGAATGGCTCTTCATTGGTGTTGATTAGCAAAACCACATAATGTCGATATCCAATTATGTGAGATTGCCTCAACATCTGTTTTTTACACTGAAAGTGTCTTTAAATTTCTCATAAAAGAGAGGCTGATATTTATATGGTAATTACTTGCTTGCATTTAAAACAGTGGGGCTTCAATATAAAGTATTAAAAAAGCAGCACTCCTTTTAGGATCATATGTCTTAAAGGCAGAGAGATGTTTTTCGAGCAACATTAAAACAGTGGAGAGCTTTTCCACCTTCTCACCTTGAAGGAAACTAAATAAATCCTTCCTAAAACCCTGCCCAAAAATTTGGAAATTATTTTAAAGGAAGCTAACATGCTAATTGCTCATTTAAAACAGAAAATGAATGTATTAATGACATTTTATTGCCAGTGTTGTGGGTAATGCATAACAAGTAACTTAAGTTACATAATCAGATTACTTTTTCAAGTAACTAGTATAGCAACGCATTAATTTTTTAATTTACAAAATATCTAAGTTACTTTTTCAAATGAGTAACTCGAGATACTTTTTCACATTTATTGACTGACAGCTCTCCTGTCCTCATGTTGAGAGAAATAAAGTGTTGTGCGCTGTGTGAACATGATGGTTATTGTAGTTCTAGACTAAATGTGAACATGTATTTACTCATCTCACTTGCACAAAAACACATTCAGTATTCCTCGAAATGAATAAAAACAGTGAAATACAATCTCAGAATTGTACATAAACCTGTAATAATTACCTATATTAAATTACAAAAATATACATTATGTATTTAATCTCATTTTATTAACCAATGTCTTTGCTGCTGACCTTCAGTGATCTAATTCAACCATACTAATAAGTAAAAATGACTTTAGATTAGATTTAGAAATAAGAGTGTCGAACTTCCTTCTCCTGTATCCTATTCTTCTTCAATCCAGAATGGCAGCACAGCAGAAAGGTTTATTTGAGCTGCGCCCTCTACTGTACAGGTGTAAATATGTATTTCCTTCAGCCTGAGGCTTATTATATGGTGTGAAAGTAACATTTGCCAAAAATATAACTTTTTTTTGTTGCTATTAAAAAACAAACAAGCAAGCCCAGCCCAGGTGAGAAAAAGTAACGCAAAAGTAATGTAAAGCAATTAGTTACTTTTTTAGGGAGTAAATTAGTTACTTTTTTAAAAGTAACTTCCCCCAAAACTGCTTATTACAAACATTTGTGCTCTAACGTAAAAAAAAAATTGCAATCACATCGCTGTAGTTTATGAGTGCATAAATGCACTCAGTTTCCTTTACTTGCTTGAAACGATGTGACATTTTATCATGCAGTGGCATCCCATTTTTTACCCATAATTCTCAGTGAGTGACAGAGGCCAGGAATAGCACATGGCAAACGACTCCAGTGTGAGAGATCGATATTGTAGTGAGCTCTTTTAGATATACTGTCACATCTAAACCTGCACAAACGTCTCTGCCACAGTGATAATTCACTCTCCCAGCTAAATGCACTATATGGACGCTGTGGAAAAGAGACAGAAAATTTGCCCACGAGGTAGGTTACAGATGCCACGTTCGGAAATTACACACAGTATGACGACAAACTACTTTTAATGATTTTGTGTGCTCAGACTCACCAACAGTCGATGAAGAGCAGCTGCAAAATCCCTTTCCTCGTTTCCTCACAGACCTAAAAAGGACACACAAAGAAATAATCATAATCAAACAGCCTTCAATCAAATCTGAAATTCAATTTTCCTCATCCACTTCAATCAGCCGTCTCAAAGAAAACACCAAGGTCTCTAATCTCCAAGCTGACTGATCAACATTCTTACTCGAATACTTTCTGACTGGTCCCAATCATTTCTGGCCCCAAGGCCATACTTAACACCATATAAAATCAGCTTGTGAATAAACCTTGTAATGGACAAGCCAGGGAAAAGACCAAACCACATCCATGACAATAGGAGGCATATTGTACCAAAGAACAAAGGTGTACATCGTGACAACAATTGCGCGAGGCCCTTGCACTTAAAGGTTTAGTTCACTCAAAAATGAAAATGCTGTCACCCTAATGTCGTTCCAAACCCCTAAGACCTTCATTCATATTCAGGACAGAAATTAAGATATTTCTGATGAAGTCCGAGAGCTCTCGGACTCCTTCATAGACAGCAATTTAATTACCACATTCAAGGTCCAGAAAAGTAGTAAAGACATTGTTAAAATAGTCCATGCGACTACAGTGGTTCAACCTTAATTTTATGAAGTGGCAAGAATACTTTTGTGCGGAAAAACTAAACAACTTTATTCAACAAATTGGTCTTCCCTGTTAGTCTCCTATGCTGTTTATATTCAGCGCTTCCAAGTTCTACGTCAGAACGCAGACTCAATAATGAATTGGCGTTCTGATTAGAACCCGGAAGTGCTGCTCTGTGTTTACAACATGAACAGCGTAAGAGAATGACAAGTAAGATAATAAATTGTTAAATAAATGTGTTATTTTTGTTTTGTTTTTATGCACAAAAAGTATTCTTGTCGCTTCATAAAATTAAGGTTGAACCACTGCAGTCACATGGACTATTTTAACGATGTCTTTACTACCTTTCTGGGCCTTGAAAGTGGTAATTAAATTGCTGTCTACGGAGGAGTCAGAGAGCTCTCGGATTTCATCAAAAATATCTTCATTTGTGTTCTGAAGATGAACCAAGGTCTTACGGGTTTGGAACGACATGAGAGTGAGTAATTAATGACAGAAATTTCATTTTTGGGTGAACTAATTCTTTAAACGCATATATGGACACAAAGACGCACAGGGACACCCTGATATTTCACACTGCTCCACTTCATCTCTCTCTGAGATCAGCCATTATTGTGCTCTTTATATTAGAAAAATAAATACAAGAGCACAGAAAAATTTAATTGTAAAGTGTTCAGATGATGTGTTGAGTAAATTTTTTCATTTTCTACCTGGAGATGAGCATAAATGATATCGAGAATGCATTCAAAACCGTAGCCTTTAAAACCTTTAAGAATGTATTGACACAGTTACTGTGCAAGGAATTGTGGGAAAACATACAAAAAAGACATCCACTTTCCACCAGTCTAATAATCCTTCTTTTGTAGCATCTGAATGGAAATATTGAATGTTTTGAGACTGTAATGTTATAGCGTCCTTGCATTTAAAAAAGAAAGAAAAAAAAAAAAAAACATGCACACTATGACACATATTTTAGTGCAATACCTTTACGTGAGGCTAGACTTTTCTGTCGGTGCATTAAAGCAGCTTTGGGGCAATGTGCTAATTACTGGCTCTTTTTAATAAGAGGGCATAGGCTCACATACACATCCAGACACACTGGCAGATTTATGGTGCCCCATGGAGGCAGTAGAGAGGACCCCTGCCTCCAATGGCCCACCATGGCCGAGTGAGATATAGTGAGGTATTGATCCCAATGCCACTTCATTTCGCAATAACTATTACACAATATTCGCTTGCCCGCTCCTGGCCACTGATTTATACTGCCCTGTTATTTGCATTAGCAGTAAGTGTTTTTCTATACCACAGCTATGGAAGGTCTCAACAGATGAAGAAACACACCCACAATTCATCAATGCATATTGTGTGCACATGCAAACTCAGGTGTACACCTTTCACTCTGTCTTCTCTCCAGTTCAGGGCTGGAGCACAGTTATATTTAACTATAACTAAAACCATAAAAAACAAAACAAAACAAACAAAAGCCAATTTTGTTACTTGAAATAAAATAAACGTTAACTAAAATAAAATATTAAAAACGTAAACTTTTTTTTTTTCCAGTTAGCTGCCACACCAGTTAGCTGGTGTACTAAAATAACAAACAAAAACTAAAAAAAATAAAACTAAACACAAAAAAGGATAAGAACTAACTAAAATGAAAAGGAAAAACATATAGACCTATCACTGTAAAAAAAGAATTGTAGGTTTAACTTAAAAAAGTAAGTTACCTGGTTGCCTTTAGAAAAAATGAGTTAATACAATGAAGGTGATTGGTTTAATCAACAGAAACTCAAAATATTATGTTATCTGAACCACATTAATTATGTAAGTTGATTTGACAAATGTTGTGATAAATCATGAAAATATTTTTTTACAGTGTGAATGTGAAAGATCATTTTATTTTACATGGCGCGGGTCACCTCATGGAGGTTGCCATTTTAAAATCACATGACCGGATGGATACTACTTATTTTATCTCAATAACTGCCCATTATTGGACACTTTTACTTGAAAATGAATCATGGCTGACTGTGAATAGCACATTTCTACAGTGCCAACTTGGTTTTGCGAGATGTTGCATCCAGGCCGCTAAGTGTCAGTATAAAGTCTAACATGACTGCCATATCAGCCAGCACAACATAAAGACGTGAATAAGACCGAATATGCTGGCTGTTGTAAAGTGCTTTTCATCTGTAATTGGTCAGTTTCAGTGGTTTGTGATGCATGTAATCAATGGCTAGTGCCTGCAAGCAGCTCATAGTGCCAGGTCTAAGTCAGCAGACCACCTAGCGACAGGGGTGCGCATTTTCAAGCCGAACGCGTGCCGAGCTACGAAAAAGGAGGGGCGGTAGGAGCCACGTGCCGAGCTGAAATTCTCATACACGTCCCCTCTGGAGGCGGCTGAGCTATGCCCACCCGGCTTGCCCACTCCACCACACTAAACAAAAGCACTAAGCAGCCTTAATTGATACTTGGCTGTTTTGCATCTGGAGGGTGTCAACTCGGCGGTGATATGTAAATCAGCAGCCCCGCCTCCTGCTCCCCCACCCACTGCCTGGGCATAATAAGCTCTTTATCTGCATACGGGGGCGGGCAAATGGGCAGGCTGGCTGCCAAGTTTGCAGGGCTGGTGAGTGTGGCAATGCGGAAAAAGACACTTGTTGCCATAACGCCAGCCTGTTATGCCAAGTAGAGCGGCACGCAGGCAGATGGCTGGGCTTCGCTGGCAAGCAGACAATCAGACGCTGCCACTTTAATACCAGCAGGAGAGAAAAGGCACGTGGCGCTCTGGTCCACCCTGCCCACATTCACTTCATTCATGAATAGAGGCTATTCATATGCACAGCCTAGGCTAATTTTATGCTAATGTAGCTAAAGGGGAGCAGGCACCAGAGTTAAGTGGGTGTTTGTGTGCATCGAGAGTGAGCTGTTGGGTGGGTAAAAGGTCTAAATTAGTCTACTAAATAAACGCAGACTTAACCAGAGGTCAAAGCAGAAGAGATTTATATATGCTACTGTTAAGACCTTTTTATGGGAACTTTAATAGAGCTATAATGATTCTGTTTTATTAAAGAATATCATAAGTGACATCAATATAGATAAAAGATTAAGAGCAATTAAGGGCTTTTTCTGGCAGGCAAATATATTCTTCCTTTTTTTTTTTTTTTTTAGATGGAGAGGAAATTAAATTTTTGGGCTATTGAAATTTAGTGACTTGATACAAAATGCATATTCATTTTTGATTAACTTTCAGTGGAACAACGCTTGGCAGCCATAGAAGTCATTCGGTAGAAAGATCTTAATATTAAATTAAATCTCACAGAGCTACGACATCCAAATAAAATCCTGCAAAGACTCCCAACCACATCATCACCTTTATCACGCTCAGATTTACAAGGTTTAAAGGTAAAGGGTGATGAGCTGAAATGCTGAGCTATTACTCCAGTGTGTGTGTGTGTGTGTGTCAGCACAGGGCATGCTAAAGTCACATCCCCTGGAGCTTTAAGTGTCCCCACGCTCACACCACTCCCATCAACATCTCGCCTTAATGCATTTTCTATACCTGCCTGTGTCTCAGCTCTATGGACTCTCCAATGATTTAGAGGCAGCAACAAACCTGTCCCATTTTCAGACGGACATTATTGATAGACTGTCACTTCAGATTGTAGCTAACTGCTAATGGTTATTTTATAGTGCATATGTCAAATCTGATGTGGAGTGTGTTGGTTTATTTATTTATTTTTCCCTTTTTCCTATTCCACCTATCTTTTACGTCATGATATTCCAAAGCTAGTGTAGCTAAGCTACAGCTAATAAGCATCTTACTTGACATGGTGCAGTGGTTGAGTGTAAAACTACAGCTGTCAAAAAGTGGACATAATATGCAGTGGTTTGTGTGTAATAAAATAATAATTATAATACTAGATCACTTCAATACAAAATCTCATTTGAAATATGATATATATATATATATATATATATATATATATATATATATATATATATATATATATATATATATGAAGACTTCAGATGCAACCTCTAAGTGCCATCTAACATTTTCTTTTAAATTATCATTTTTTATCAGGCTCGTATTTTAAGTTCAGTAATTTCACTTTAATGGCAATGTATAGGTCCTTTTCATTGGCATTAAAGTGAAATAACTGAACACAATCAGACGGCACTTAGAGGCTTTTGCATTTGAAGTCTTCATATGTATATATATATATATATATGAATATAACAGTTTGTTCTGGTTTTCTTTTATTTCAGCCTCGTGCCTATGGTGTGCTACAAGTGCTACAAGTGTGATATTGCATTTATACAACAGTTATATAGGCACAATAAATGTAAATAAATAAGAATCAACAACAGAGTGTCTTAAAAAACTTCTTTTGTGGGGAACTACTTCCTTCCGCCACAGATTCAAATCTCAAGAATCGCATATTTGAGGTCTAAACAACTACATTCTTGCCTAAAAAAACTCTTAAAACTACATTCCGTGACACAATAACAGTAGTTTCTGTAAAAATATGAGGGGGTTTGCTCGTTCTGCTTTGACACAATAACTAATAACTAATAATATATTAACTACATAGTTATTACAACATTGCAAACATTAGCCTACAATAAAACAACATGCATCATACATTATTATTATTGTTATTATTATTATTGTCAAAATTTAATTTAGCATTTTTTAAATATCTTTTAGAATTTATCTAATCTTTTTTGGTGGCCATGTCTAATCGTAAACTTAGGAATTTTAGGTTACTGTCTTGTGAATCATTATTATAAATTAGTCTATATTTAAAACAAGAAAAAAAAATTGTTTTTCTTTTTTTTAACCTTCTCTCTAAAACATGCACCAGTGTTGTCATAGATTAACCCATGGTACAACATAAACAAAGTGTGGATCAGCATAGCGACTAGACGTTCCACTTATGCCTGGATCTTGAAGGACCCCAATTTTGTGGGTATTAATGAGAGCACCTGCTCAGGGAGAGGCTTCAGTGTCAGTGGATCACTCTGTGTATCAATGCCTGGCTGGCTGCATGGCTTTTTGTTTCACCACTTGAATCATCAGAGTCGTTTGAAATCAATTTAACAATCGTTCCTGAGAATGATTTGAGTATGTAAATGTGGCCCGGCGGTGAAAAACAGGGTGAGCAGACAGAGAGAGAAAGAGAGGAAGAAAGAGATGCAGAAGAGGCAGTGAGCATCTATTACTGCATTAAAGAGTCAAATCCTTTAATTCCACTCCCAGCAGGACACTGTGAAAGCAAGAAACAAAAGCAGCGAGAGGGACACGGACAGACAGAGACATAAAACATATAATTGCACTGATGAATAACCATCATCAGAAGTAAAGGAAAGAACAATGTGGAAAGGGGGGGTCAAACGAGGGATGTGTATGTAGCTAATCTATACTATACATATATAATATATTATATATTTCACTGTTTTTCAGCCTTTGAATTTGAGCTTGATAAGCACAGTTTTCTTGCCTGCATTAATGTATTTCCCACTGAAGTACTGTAGGAAGTTGGGGTGGGATATAATCGAAGCGTCTGTCATGTTTTTTAATAGCCAACAGCCTTTAGTTTACACCACAGCCATGAGCCATGATTTTCTACATGCTAGTCAGAAGTACAGTTGCAAAAAAAAGTATGTGAACCACTTGCAGAATCTGTGAAAATGTTAATAATTTTAACAAAATAAGGTAGATAATACAAAAAGCATGTTATTTTTTATTTAGTACTGTCCTGAGTAAGATATTTTACATAAAAGATGTTTACATATAATCCACAAGACAAAAAAATAAAAATAAAAAAATAGCTGAATTTATTAAAATAAACCCATTCATAAGTATGTGAATCATTGATTCTTAATACTGTGTGTGGTTACCTGGATGATCTACGACTGTTTTTTTTGTTGTGTGATGGTTCTTCACGAGTCCCTTGTTTGTCCTGAGCAGTTAAACTGAGCTCTGTTTTTTCAGAAAAAATCTCCAGGTCCTGCAGACTCTTCAGTTTTCCAGCATTTTTTGCATATTTGAACCCTTTACAACCCTTTATCTTCCTCAGGACAGTACTAAATAAAAAATAACATGCATGATCTCTCTTTTTTTGTTAAAATTTTGCACATTTTCACCGAAGTGGTTCACATACTTTTTCTTGCAACTGTGGTTTTTGGGGGGCGGGGCATTCTCACTAAGGAGCATTTGATTGGACAAAATGAGTGAGTGCAGGATGAGTCATCAATATTTTGGGTCCGTTTTCTGGACTGCAAATTTTAAATATGTTTATCTACGAAACTACAATTTTAATTTAATATGATCTTCAAACTAGAAATGTTATTCAATCTTAAAGCATTCATTCTCGAGAGTCATGAGACAAGTAATGCAATGACACTCTTATTATTTTTCAGATATAAATCTCTTTAAAATCATCACAAAGTTTATCGTGTTGCAAATACATTGTGAATATTTGATAAACCGGGCAGTCCTCTTCTAGACATGTATTCATATGAAAATGCATAAACACACAAAATGAAGCACAAGTGCTGAGAGAAAGACAAGAAATAAACAGAAGATTTCAGACACAAGAGGTGAACACAAAAGCTCTAGGAAGATTCAATTAAGCATCATATCCACTGACCTCATTGCCATGGTTACCAAAAAGAAGAAAATATTAATCAAGTCTGCACTTGAGAGAAAGAAGATGGAAATAGAGGAGAAAGACAGAAGTTTATACAGATGCAATGTTTTCAAGAGTAAGTGCAATTTAAAAAGGTTCAAAACTGTAGTCTGTTGCGTCTGTCCTCTCGCTATGTGCCGTCAAACCTTCTGAACCTGATCATCTTTATGTTGACATCAAATCCTGGCAGTCCAGTTGACCTTGTGCAACAATGTCTCGTTCCTAATAATGCACTTTTCATTATGAAACTAAACATTCTGCTCTATGCCTAATGAATACACAAAGAAAGAGGAACTGAAAACGAGACAGAAATGAGGGAGACACTCAATTATCTTCATTCAGAACAGCACTGAGTAGGGGAGAATAGAGTAAGCCGTAGCAATTTTTATTTACATTGTCCTCTAGAAAAGGAGAAATGAGATAAATGTAAAACTAACACCTCAATATATGTGTTATCTGATCTACTATCAACTAACATTTTAGGTGACAGAGCCGTGTTCATGTCTGTTGGAAACTGCAGTGATATGTACTTATTGGTACATATTTTTGCGACTCCCACAGGTACGTCTTTCCATGAGACCAGGTTGGTGAGGTAACATTTTAGTTTATGGTCCATTTCCCACTATTAACTGCTTATTAACATGCATATTACTAGGATATTTGCTGTTTATTAGTACTTATAAAGCACATATTAATGCCTTATTCTGCATGACCATATTCTACATCCTTTATTCCTACACTCTAAAAAATGCTGGGTTAAAAACAACCCAAGTTGGGTTGTTTGAACCCAGCGATTGGGTTGTTTGAACTCAACATTTGCCAACCTACTTGGTAGTTTAATTCAACTCAAATATTGTTTAAAATTACTGTATTGCTTGCTTAAAATGAACCCAAAATGTTTAATAAATGAACACTTATTAATACGTTTAATGAATAATAATTAAACAATAAACATTTATTAAATTACTTATTAATAAATGTTCACCTTATGATTATTATTGCTGCCTCTAGTAATTATGTGTCTGATTTTTAATTTCCAACCTATTTTGGATTCATATAGTATTTTTCAAACAATAGTTGGGTTAAATAAAACTGCCCATCACTTTGGGCAAACATTTAACCCAACCACTGGGTTAAAACAACCCAATCGCTGGGCTGGTCCATTTTCAACCCAACTTGGGTCGTTTTTAACCCAGCATTTTTTAGAGTGTACCCATTACCTAAACTTAACAACTACCTTTCTAACTATAAATAAGCAGTAATTAGGAGTTTATTGAGGCAAAAGTCATAGTTAGTTAATAGTGAGAATTGGACCCTAATCTGAAGTGTGACCATATATTTCAGAACATTATAAACCATCCACAAAAATATGGAAAATATACAAAATATCTGAATGTAGTGAAAGATAAATTGGTAACACTTTAGTATAGGGAACACATATAAACTATTAACTATGACTTTTCCCTCAATAAACTCCTAATTTACTGCTTATTAATAGTTAGTAAGGTAGTGGTTAAGTTTAGGTATTGGGTACGATTAAGAATGTAGAATAAGGTCATGCAGAATAAGGAATTAATATGTGCTTAATAAGTACTAATAAATAGCCAATATTCTAGTAATATGCATGCTAATAAGCGACTAGTTAAAATACCCTAAAATAAAGTGTTACCGATAAATTTGCTTTAACATAAATTTTACCTGTCATGGAAAAAATTAGACACACACACCAAAAATGTACCTTTCTGGATCACAGAGAAATTAATATAATTAGCCCATTATAAATATGCAATCACAAAAATTATACCCTGTTTTAAAGGTTGACATATCTTACCCCATTCTCCCCTACAGTTTCTTGTCAATGACAAGCCAATTTTACTGAATGGACTTCCGCTTCCAAAAAATAGAATTTACCAAAACACATCTCAGTGTCAATACAGATCTTTCTACAATAGTCTGTACACGCTTTAAAATAAAGGTTCCAAAAGGGGTTTCTTGCAATGATGCCATATTGGTTATCAAAATTGAAAAGAACCTTTCAGTGAACAGTCCACAAAAAGAACCTTTTTTTTTTTCTTAATGTAGAGAACATTTTAATATTCTAAAGAACACAACAAAAAGGTTCCATGGATGTTTTTAGGTTCTTTGTAGAACCATTAATGCCAATAAAGAACCTTTATTTTTAAGCATACATGCTATGAGAGTTCTTCCTCTATGTGTCTCCTTGAAGGGGTACACACCTATGTTTCTGATCCAGAAAAAGAGGAGAAAGGAGAAAGACAGTAAAACAAATTTCACATGCATATTGCAACAGACTCTAAAAAATTTTGACAATCATTTTCAATCATCCTGAGCCGTAGTGCACTGCTTTGGCGTATTTGGCTGCACGGCGCTGAGGGGGGAAAGTTGAGCATTGTTCTGTTTGATGAAACTGTGGAGTGTTTGCTCGCTGTCTGCAGGGACTGTCTTGAAAACAAGCTATCTGAAAACTCCCCCCGCTGTGCGAAATGTTAAATAAACAAAGGCACGGATAAACAAAATCCCTCCATTTTAATGTCACCGAGAAGAAAGACCATGTTTTAATGCTAAGATTGCTGCTGGAAGCGAAAGTGCTGCCGACACAGTTTTATATGAAGTTTACATATCACTGGGATCTGGATTATAATCACCTTTAATAATTATAAGGTTATGAGAAAGTAGAATGACAAAAAGTGGGAAAAAAGGCGCATTTCCCTGAGTTCAGTGCTGAAAGACACTTATCAGAGAAAAGATTCATTGCGATGAACTCTCAAAGAGAACTTACAAGGAAAATGTTCAAGTGAAATATTTTAGAGATTTCAAATATCTTCTGAAAAAAAAAAAAAAAAAAAAGGCACAACCATTTTTTATAAAGCTGTGTGATGGTTGTTTAGCAAAAGGACGACTTCATTGCTCAGAGGTTGCTTTTTCATAGCTCAGGGGATTTAATGGAGTTGTCAGTTGTGTTTTATTTAAGCGTCAACTTTTTCCTCAGATGTTTCTTCTAAAATTCTGAAATTATGAGAAATAAAGATGTAAACAAATGAGACAATTGCTGGCATGCAGTATAAGAGTACAAAGCAATAAAGTGAATGTGGATATCAGCTCAGATCATCTGGTTTTTAAAGAATTAGTTTAATCTTGCAGACTTGGCAAATATATGCACAGTTTGAGATTATTGAGATCTCTTCAAGAAACGTGAAATTAAGTGAAATATTAAGGTATTTTACCTCAAAAAGAAATATCTGAGAAGATGTAAGAAACCTCTCCATTTAACTTTATTTTAGTCTAGGAGAACAACTGAGATCTTAAAGAGATTTCATTTCTCTCCTATGGGTGAGGATAATGGGTCTTCAGTATGGCACAATATGTAGGATGTCTGGCTCAATGATGTTTTATACAAATGTTGCTCTGTCATCTTTTTCCAGGTTCTTCCATCTCAACTCAAACTTAAACTAAAACAATATCAATTACATCAATTTAATCCCAACATTCCCAATCAATGTATAAAATGTAACCTAAAGATAGGAACTTTATATCATTGCTTATGGAAGTGTCCCCAAGTTCAACTTTTTTGGGAAAAGGTTTTTGCATCACTGGTGTTGAAACAAAATGTCCTAAAGTTTGTATATTAAATATTTTTCCTGTAACTTCCACTGATAAGAAAATGTTGATCTTCTGTTTATTACAAGCAAAACTTGTAGTCGCTCATCATTGAAAAAACACAGAAAGCCCTAATTTTAAACAATAGTTACAGGAATTGTCTTATTGTTTGACTTTGTGTAACCCCTTAACCTCACTCCCATCCGGGTCACGGCACCAATGTTACCCCTCCTGTTTAAACCGCCCACTTTAAGCAGGACTCGAACCCGGGTCCGCCGGCATGAGAGTCGGGCCCTCTAACAAGGAGGCTAAAAACAGCAGTCTCTAGCGTCAGTCGCTAAAACGCCTCTTGGGATCAAGGGAGTGAGGTTTACACACACAGCTCTTACCGGCCTATGTCCGTTACATTTAGAAAAACTCACATATATTGTTAAGGGAAAACCTAAAAAGTTTTTCAATGTATGGATTCCCTTTATACAATTTTTGAAGGAAGCTGAACCAAACAGTCTATTTTCTGTGTAACCTGGCTTAGCTTGCATCACGTCATGAAATCTACCATTGTTTTAACATTTATATATGTATAGTTGTGGTTGATTTTTTCACGCTTTAATGTTAATGTTTCTAAAATCAATAAAGACAATGTTTTTAAAAAAATAAAAAATGAAATTACCCCATGGTAAAGTATGTCATGCAGACAGAGAAATTTGCATCTAGGAGCCAGAACCAGTCCGTTTGCTACAGACAGTGGAGGCCCCATGAAGAACCACGTGATCAGAAACAATTTAATTCCCCAGCATCAGCCATCTCCACCTGATATGCTCCTGCAAGGTCATTAAGCTCGCCCTTGAAGGTCATGTGATTAATGAGCGGCAGAATCTCTGCGCAATAACGTGTATGAGCACGGCTCATTCAATGGACAGCAGGGCCTGAGAGAATGAATAGCCAGAGACAATCAAGGTCCTCCAGAGCATCTTCACACCGCTCAAAAGCACACAAACAAAGCATCACATTACCTAATTAGTTTCAATTAGCTTAAATCTGCTTCTGTTCATACAATTAAAGATAATCAAAGTCATTTGAGAATGTCTGAGGATACTGGAATCAAAATCAGTACTGAATATAGTGTCAATATGTACAAACCTAAATACATTTGTCAGTAGATTTCTTGTATTAACATGTTTAGTGTCATTTTAGTTCATCTTTTAACAATTCTTTGAAATAAACTTAATCAAAAATGATGCACATACTCATTTGAGTTGCTGCACTCTTTTGGATTTTAATGTATTCTTTTTTGTAGCAAAATATTTAGTTAAATGCTGCTCATCACTGTTTTATAGCATATTTTCTAGTTTTATTAGCTTCATTTAGATTTAAATGCTGTCACTATAATTGAAGTTCTCTTTTTTTGCCTGATAAATGAAAAAAAAAGTTAATTATATCAACTGATATTTATATATTTGAAAAAAATAAAAATAAAAAATCACCCCCTTAAACTGTTGCTACTTTTTCCATAAGTGTAGCTTTAGTTTAACTACTTTAAATGAGTAATTACTTTTAATTTACGAGTAGTTGTAAAGCTACAGTTTGAAACCTGCATATTACAGATCCTCCTGTCACACAGTTGAATTGATGCTGACAGTGTCGACGTCACAGCGCATCATAAACACTGATTACTCATAGATATTCACACGTCAATGCCTATCAGTGATTAGCTAATTGATTCAATCACAGGCTCCAAAATTGGGTAAAAACATACATAGCTCTGCTGCATGAATAAATTATAATGTTTAATTACTAAATGGAAATAAATAAGTCGTTTCTCAATAAATAAATGTTTCTCAGCCTTCTAAACATCAACACAAAGCCTTTATCTTTAGCATAAACATTAATATTACTAAAATTGCCAATATTACAATTACTCATTTTTTAAATAAAAACAGATTATTGTTCTTTCACAGTTTTTGAAAGTTCTGGAGGCAAGGATGGATAAACTTTTAAGATGAGCATAAGAAAAGAAAAAGAAAAGTCACTATGCTAATCTCCTTTAAAAAAAATAAAGTTTTTTTTTAGGTTTAACAATGTCAAAATGTTCTCCCTGGATCCTACTTATACTGTTGGTACCCACTGGCCTACAAGTACTCCTGGTTGGGAATCACTTTCATAAAGCACTATACAAGAAAATAGGTAAAGCAAAAAAATAATTGGTGAATGGACAAAGATGATGCAATGCATCTTAAAATGGAAACTTCCCGAAAAATCCAGAAGGGACACAGAGCAAATGCTTATTTCACACTTACTTAAGAGCAAGTGAATGGAGAGAGAGAGAGAGAAATAAAGAGAAAAAGGGTGTTATAAACTCAGCTCTGAGGTCGAGTGCAATAATAGTTCCGCTCTTCAGCCACCTCAAACCCACTGCATCAGGTAGTGAAGAAATAAAATCACATCCTTCTCACACACACACACCATGAACATGCCCACCATGTCACAATCTCACCTTCAATTTAGTGTGAAAGAAACCACCGATGGTGTCCTTGCAACATATGATTCAGTTGTACAGGAGGGAATTCTGAAGATGCAGAGGTATCAAAAATTTAGCATTGATTAATGCCTGAGAACTGTTTCCAATATGTTTCCTTTTCTCAATATATAGTATAGATGAAAAGATTTGAACAATTTTGTAAAATGTATTTGCCTCTCTCTTTCTCTGAAACGGCAGAGCTTCAGAACCCCTCTTGACCCACAGCGCTGAGAAACTCCCTCCAGATTCAAGAGCTTGTGAACATCAAACAGACAATTTTTTTTTTAACAGATCAGATCATGTGAAACAAGTGTATTTTTTAATTACAAATACATTTTAATTTTTTTAAAATATTTAAATGACATCATATATACATATATACAAACCACAGAATGTACACAAACACATGTTTCTTTCACTATCTTAGTGAGGACATTGTATAGACTTCCTTTGTTTTTAAATCAGGTTAATGATATTTTCTATGGCCTAACTCAACCTCTACTCCTAAACTTACACAGAAACGTGCAAAACACTAGATTTAAATAAAAACATGTTTTTTTTAACATGATTTTTAAAACTTTTTAACTAGTGAGGACCAGTAAAATGTCCTCACTAGTCAGTTTCAGTTGTCATATTTCACTATTTAAGTGAGGACATTTGGCCCTTACAAGTATAGCCAATCCTGCACACACACACACGCACACACACACACACAAACACACACACATAATGTTTTTAACATAGGCCTAATGATTTTTATACTGTACAAAATGTATATTCTATCCCTAACCCTAAGCCTTATCACAGAAAACCTGCATTTTTACATTTTCAAAAAACATAATTTAAAATGATTTATAAACTGTTTTCCTCTTGGAGACTAAAAAATATCCGCAAGGTCAAAGATTTCTGGTTTTGCCTTCCTTTTCCTTTTCCATGTTTTACACAAAATGATTTTTACACTGTACAAACTGTATATTCTATCCCCTTACACTAACCCTACCCCTAAACCTACCCATCACAGAAAACTTTCTGCTATTCTAGATTTTCAAAAAAAAGATAATTCTGTATGATTTATAAGTTTGTTTCTTCATGGGGACCAAAAAATACCCCCACAAAGTCACAATTTACTGGTATAACTATACTTGTGGGGACATTTTGGGGACATCCCCATAATGTAGGGAATACCAGGACCACACACACACACACACACTTCTATATATACCACAGGATTCACCCTATAGCTTTAGTCTGTCACCACCTCAATGCACATCAGATACATACTGACCCACAAACAAGCACACACACACACACACACACACACACACATTCTGTATATTGTACATATGTATAACCTGGTATAAGGCTGATGAAATATAATATTAAACAATTTGGTCACTATTAAAATTTAATTATAAGAAATAGCCATTTTAAAATACCAGAAGACACAAAACTTAAATGACAAATTTACTATTTTTCCTTATTTCTCCTTAAAAAAAAATTTTTTTTGACAAAATTAAATTGATTTATAGAAGAAAAAAAGAAAAAAGACACTTTAAAATGGTGAAATGTTCAGTGTGTTACGGCTTTCTTGGAGCATGATCATGATGTGTGTAATACGTGCAGGGGCGGAGAGAGCAAAAGAGGAAGTGAGGCCATGCTGAGAGAGGGAAATGGGCTAGAGGACATTTCACGCTCATAGTGGCCAGTGAATTGGAATGACTGCAGCGCGGCATGATTTGAAGGTCAGGAGATAGTGGATTATATTCCAGAGGTAGAGAGAAGAGGCGGATGACGGGGAGGGGGATGGAGGAATAAACAGACTCTCCTCCCCTCCTGCGCCTCGTCTTTCTTTCTATTTCTTTCTTTCTTTCCCCGTTATTTCTTTGTTTTTTCCCCCCTCCCCGATTACAGGACAGGAAGACAGAATGAAAACACCAAGGCACCAAACCGACAGCCATTAGTCTCACACATCACGTCCCATGCACACACACACACACACACACACACACACACACACACGCGACACGCTGAGAAATCTCATTTTAGTCTTCTCTGACGTACCACCTCCCCATACTGGCCACTAACATCCACCCCCAGCCCAAAAGAGAGAGAGGCAGAAAAAGAAAATGTGTTTTACACAAACAATAACAGCGCTATCAGGCAGAGCGCAGCATTCCGAGAGCGTGATTTAATAAAAACAGAGCGGGATTGAATTATCATATTTTAACTGGATGTGTGTTTCAGTTAGAATGTGTGATTCAGGCCTACAAATGATCCGAACGCTTTTCCGAGGTGCAAGACAGCCCTCTCTCTTCCTCTCGGTGCTTCTCAAAAATGGAAAAGAGGCGGACGAGGGGAAGACAAAGAAGGTAAACTAATAAGCCCCTTGGATATCAGTGACATAGAAAATAAACCGAGATGGCTGGAAAGCCAAAGCTCTCGTTTGATCTGGCTCCACGTACAGTACGAGTGTATCACAGAAGCCCAGACACGAGAACTTGATGAGGATTATCCACGATTGCAGTAATCAGATGGAATGAGATGCGAGATGACCATCTGTATTTGCCCCAGACGGCGCGATCGCTCCTCAGACCCTCTGAGGGATTTTACACATTCGACTAACATGGAACAGAGCAGCACGGCACGGCGGAGAAACAACAACAACTACAAGGAAACACAACAAACGCTGTGGCGGGGATGTCAGGAGAAGACGTGCAAATCAAGCAAACTTGTGTAATTAAATTAATTCCAGACGCACAGCAACTTTTTTTTTTCTCTTTTTTTTATCAGCCTTGGGCATTCTGCGTCTCTTTCATAATGATGTCCTAACACAAAACAAACAGCAGGCGGAACATGAAAGTGCTCCTTTTTCTTCCACCTATCTAACTCTGGCATTCTGGTTCTTCAGTTCAGGATTCTAAGGATTAAAGATTAAAGTTTTTTTTTTTTTTTTTGTGCACTGGTGTAAATGAAATTCAGGAGGCCACTTTTAGCAGACGTCACAATGGGGTTGAGAGGATTCTAGATTGTTGTGCCTGTGCTGATGCATGTAAACATAAACATCAAAAGCAAGCAACCAATCCACGGCTCCCGGATGCTCTGTCAACATGGACTGAGATGTCTTATAGGCAGAGAACAGGTGTCAATCATCCTGTGCCAGCCAATAGGCTCGTCTCCCGTGGACACAGCATGCTGGACTCACACACTTCCTTGTGAGCAGCAACCATACAGTAGAAAAAACAGATACAGAATTTAAAGAATTTGAAATGGACACAAAAATTATGCCTACATTTTAAAATTATTTAATTCACAATACATTCTTTTTAATACTGTAGATCAGTATCAT